>JAAGKR010006658.1:0-41626 GCA_011419295.1 Clarias macrocephalus
TCGGCGGCGGCGCCGGTGTCTGAGTGCAGGAAGCGGCGAAGGGAGGAGGAGAGCGAGGCGGCCGGGCTGCAGCCACACCAACAACAACAACATCAACAACAACAACACCATCAACACCCCGGGAGAGACGCCGGAGCAGGGACGGGGCTGTTCACTAACGGGAAGAGCTCCGGGGCTGAGTGTCCCTCCACCTCCAGCACCGAGTCCAAATCCACCGTCAGACTCAGTCTGTGTCTGTCCGAGCCCAGTGAGAAGGGCTCCACCGAGTTCAGCTACACCGAGCTCGTACAGCAGGCCACACAGCAGGTACCGGGGAGGGGGGTCTGTCTGTCTGTCTGTCTGTCTGTCTGATACATCACATCATTACACAACACACACCACCTCCTCATGAACAGGCCCAGGACTCACTCTGGTACAGTTCTCTCACCACCCTCTTGTAACTTACTGTGAGGGTGTGTGTGTGTGAGGTGCTCTCATCACTTTCGTATAGCTTACAGTGTGTGTGTAGTTTGTTCTCTTATCACTTTCTTACAGCTTTTAGTGTGTAGTTTGGGTGTGTAGTGTTAGAACTTTCATCACTTGGTTATAACTTGTATTTTATCAGGTGTGTGTAGTGTGTGTGTACTTGGTGGCGGGGCGTGTGTGTGTGTGTGTGTGTGTGTGTGTGTGTGTGTACTTGGTACTTGGCGTGTGTAGTAATAGTGCTCTCATTACTCTTGGGTGAGTGTAGTGTTCGTAGTCTCATCACTCTCTTATAGATTAGAATGCGTGTGTGTAGTTGGCGGTGGGGCGTGTGTGTAGTGTTAGTAGTCTCATCACTCTCCTATAGCTTGTAATGTGTGTGTGTGGGGCAGGGGTGAGAATCACCAGTCACCTCCCGATATATTATCGCGATACCTCGGTGCAGATTTGAGTAAGATCACGATTAGCGATAAGTGATCGTACTCAAATAAGCGATCACGATTTAATAAATGTCCAGATTCAATATTACATTTCCCCGATTTATTTATTTATTTATTTTTTACAATTTTACACCTTTGCAGAAAGTTTAGTTTTCTCACTTAAAACCCAAGTGCAGCATTCAAACACTACAAACTCGCGTCAGATACAAGAGTTTAACATTTACCTGAGCAGCAGCGTGTATCTCTTTCGTCCTCCATTTATTATTTTCGAACAAACGTGGCAGATAATTCACTCCTACAACACGTGATGAAAACGTCTAAATAGTTCACCTGCTTTAGTTTTCACGAACGAACGTCACTGGTTCTGAAACGCTTCTTGTCTTTGTGTGTTTGATGAAACTGTCTCTCATGAAGCCCATCGCAGGAAAGCGAGACCAAAACTTACCTCTGCCTCAGATTAGAGTCATTATGAAGGATTTACAGATCAGAAGTAGCAGATGCATCATAATATCGACTGTTCAAAGGAGATTGTGTATTTTGGATAAACACCTACAATGTTGATTTACAGTGTAGAAAGAAATAAAAATCAGGAAGGACCATGGAATTAGAATGGGTGTACAAACTTTTGACTGGTAGGGGTGCGTATACTTTTCCTACATATACATATCTATAATTTGCTCTGAGCCGTAACCACTGAGTTACCGTCGATGAACAGGGTGATGGACATCCTGGGAAAGACAGTCTCATGTTTGCTAGTCTAGAAAGGTGGACAAGTCCATTTTTTGTTTGTGGTTTTGTCTCACTTCTCGTCGTCTGAAGATTAGCTGTCCCACTGATTTGTTCTGTCACCTTTATAGCTGCTTTATTTTCTATACGTGACACGGCACAGGCCAGGACGAGTCAAGGAGAAGCTCTGGAGACTTGCGTGTTTGTCCTGGTGTACTGTGTGTGTATCAGATGTATATTATATCGACCTGTACACTACCTCGTCTGTCTCTAATTGGAGCAAATGGAGATCATTAGTTATCACTGTGTAAAGCTCGTACAGCGCCAATGAGACGATTGAAATGATTTCCTGTGTTTTTAGAGACTGGTGTCGGGGCCAGGACAAGATTATTTATCTTTATTATCGTTGTGGTAATTTTCCCTCCTTTATTCCTTTCTTCTTTTATTTCCAGCATCTGAGGAAAGCTCCCGAGGGACTCACACCAGCTCTGGACCCGAACGACCCGCTGGCTGATCCTGACAAAGAGAGACGAGAGGCCGAAGCCCTGGCCAGGAAGTTCGAGAGTAAATATGTACGTTGCTCTTTATTATTATTATTAATTTTTTTTCTACACACATTGATGCACTGATGTCCGGAGGATAAGAACCCAGGCGTGTGCAAAAAAAAAAAAAAATAAAAACCTGTCAGCATGTGACTCGACCAAACATTTGTCACAATTGAAATGTCTCAATAATGTCTCAGAAATGCTTTCTTCTGATTGGACGACACATTTTCTAAAAACAGGAAATTCAATTATTAGTCTCTATTAGTGTTTTTTTACCCTTTTTTTCTGTGTTTAATGTCATTTGTTATTTAAACATTGATCCCATTCTGATTGCCAGTTATTTTTATGTATACAAGAGAAAATTCACCACAGTGATCATCATCGTCATGTAGAACCCTTCTGTCCATCAAACATATTTTATTTGACTGTAATTACTTCTACTTCTGTGAGGAACCTGTTTTATTCTGTTGACACTTTTAAGTAAATCCAAAGTTAGTTTTAAAGTTCTCAGAAAAAATTTATCTTAAACTTCCTAAGTTTTAATATCTACAGCAACTAAAACTGACTCAATGGTGTTAAAAGAAAAAAAAAGACAATCTGTGTTATTGCGTAACTATGACGACTTTGTGTATGGTTGTTTAAAAAACTTCATAGTTTCAGTGTGACATGCAGTGAAATGCTTATAAACTAGAAGAGTCTTTCCAATAAAATTTTTTAATGAGAATGTATGATTAAAAAAGTTGGTATGATTTACAATAAAAGTTTCAGTTTTTATTTAATTTAATTTATTATTACAATAGAAATATATAAAATATATAAATTGCACATAATATGCCAAGTGTGATTGTACTGAGAAGTTTATAAAAACTAAATGCGCATAAAACTGTAAAAAAAAAAAAAAAAAATGGTAACGATGTGAGTGAAACATTGTTTGTGTCGCCGCTTGACCCGTGTTGTAGCTCATGTTAATGTTGGTGTGTTTGTTTTGGTCAAGGGCGCCCCTGGGAAGAAGAAAAAGAAAGACCGGATGCAGGATCTCATCGACATCGGATACGGCTACGACGAGACCGATCCGTTCATCGACAACTCTGAAGCTGTGAGCGTCGCTTTCGTTCTTTATCTCACTGTGATATTAATTATACTGTCGCCTTGTGTCTTTTCCTGCACTTGAGTATAAAACTTTTATGATCTTAATATTGTAGTTGTGATCGGTTATGTTTTAATACACTGTTCTGGGACTAGTTTCATTTAAATAAACAGCACAGTGATGGAGCTGAATATTCTGTTCATACACAAAGTTTACAAGATTTAACTTTTTCTGTTCAAACATTTGTTTTAATCCTCTTGTTCGGGCCCAAGCACTACGACATCACTATAATGACATTGTGGCTATTACATCATCATCATCACTGTGATAGTGCTGATGTTCTAGTGTGTTTGAAGGACCCTGTTCTTTTAAGAATATTATTTATTTATGAAGTTAGAGTGCTCAAAAAGTCAGCACACAGGTTTTAATCTGTTGCCATTACAACGATTTTGCAGCACAGCTCACACACGCTAATGTATGCATTTTGGGTCATTTCCAAAACGCACCCGATGGATTTTGATATACTTCTCCTAGGGGATTCATACGATTGCCACCAAACCAGGACCCATGTGATCTCAATACATTGAGGATGCAAAATTGCGAAGGAATTTTTGATGTCTCAAACGGGTCAGCCAAACTTGCGTCGAAAAGTGGTTAACTTTCTGTGTGATGCTTTTTTTCCAGAATTAAACAGCAATGTAACAGGACGTTCCCTCAAATCAATACACCGCTAACTGTTTGCGTCTTCTTCCGCTTTGTGGGTGATGTAAGCGCTTCTTCTTCGGCGGTGTTTACTGGCGGCTTGCATCCGGAAGCGCGCTGTGTCACGCCAAACAAATAATTGCGCAAAAACATGACGCGAGCTTTTAAAATGAATTAAAAGAAGTTTCGAGGCAGAAGATTTTGCCTCGATTATTTTTTTGTAATCGAATTACTCGAGGAATCGTTTCAGCCCTTTTTATTTCTATCAAATCTCAGATTGAAGAAACCTCAAACAAAGCGTGTTGTTTTGAACTGGTACATCATTTCTAATATTCTGATTAATTTTTTTCTTTCTTGTTTGTTTCAGTACGACGAGCTTGTCCCTGCCTCCCTCACAACCAAGCTGGGCGGCTTCTACATCAACACAGGCACTCTGCAGTTCAGGCCTGCGTCTGAGAGTGAGGACGGGGACGAGAGCAAGGACGGAAACCACTTCAAGGTTCGTATGACTCATCCTGCCTGAATTACTGCACTGTTTTTAATTGTATTCTTTTTGAGACATATTTATACCCTGATTGGTTAAATAATGTGTAATTATAATTATATAGGAAAATAGTCGTTGATAGAAGTTATTTAGTCTTTTGGTTCCCCACAGATTTCCAGTTCAGCTGCTTCGATTTACCTTTTTTATTTATTTATTTTTTTTTAACATCCATTATACAATGATGATTTGCTTGTTACATGAAATCTTGATTTAAACATTGAATTGAGTTGAGTTTTTCTTTCAGTTTTTAAGGCGGCTCCTCATTTTGTGTCCGTCTGTATTCTTTTTTTCCCATCCAGAAGCTGAAGGATGGAGAGGAACGCGTGATCAAGAAAAGGAAGAAAAAAGACGGAGCTCTGGAGGAGAAGAAGCCGAGAAAGAATAGAGTGTCGAAGCAGGGGTGAGTCTGGGCGTGGTGGGTGTGGCTTTGCGTCTGTCTGTATATAGACACATAACCCTCCCAAATTTTTTTTTAACACTCATGTTCTGGTTATTCACACCGCCATGCTCTTTATGCTGATCCGTGTGTGTGTTTATGTAACACATGTTATGCAACGTTTTCGAGATGAGATATAAAGGAGACTAGATGATTCCTGTCGACATGCTGATGTTCAAAGTCACATCTACATCTGTGATTTTGATCGTTAATCATTCTGCTCACCGCCACATTTCATTATTTATTTATTTATTTTTTGTTTGTTTTGTGTCCCGTAGCGTGTCCGCTCTGAACCGTCCCGAGAAGAAGAAGAGGAAGAAGCTGATGAAGGACTCTCTCTCGCTGGCGGCAATGATCCGCCGCTTCCATCGTGAGAAAGAGGAGATAAGGAAAAAGAATCCCGTCGCCGCAGCCGCCATCGCAGCAGCTCCCAGTACGACCAGTGCCGCCACCGCTGCAGGAATCAAAACCACGAATGTGAACCGTACCGTCGTCAACTCGCACACCGTCGCCCCCGGAAATGACCTCGCCGACCTCACCAATGACCCGGCCGTCATTCCTCTGCTGGGCTCGGCTAACGACGACATGCTGCAGGACCTGATGGACGAGCTGGACTTCTCGCTGCTCGATCCCTCCGACCTGTCGGGCCTGGAGGGTCAGGGCGAGAACGGCAACGCCGCCGCGCAGAGGGGAGGGGTCATCACCGCCGGACGCGTTCAGAGGACTGGGCTCATCCCACCTCCTCCGCTGCCCGCCGGTCTGCCCGCTCCCCTCGCCAAACGCATCGAGGACCTGCGAGCGGTACGTATATACACACACACACACACACACACACACACACACACACGTTTAAACACATGTTTAATTTATTTTATTTCATCTTTTGTTTAGATAGACTTTTTTTTTGTCAGACTGAGTTTTTATGTTTCCTTCATGTTTAAGTCTTACATAATTAATTTGTATGTTTGTGGGAAAAAACATTTATTTATTAAAATTTTTAGCCATTAAACATTAATTTATTATAATTTTTTTTACATTTCTTTGAAATTTAATGTATTTTTAGTGAAATTATATTTTTTTGGTTTAATTAAGCTAGTCTCGTTAGAGCATTCGAGTTACAAATTTCCGCACATACGAACGGACCACAGTTCTACAAACATTTATAGATAAAAACAAAAATAGACACTGCAGTGCACCGGATACCAATATTTACAATTATATACAATATTTTCATTGTTTAAGTGAATGTATAAAATATCTGAAGTCTGGTATATTGTATGTGGGTGAGGGTGTGGGAGAAAAGAGTCGGCTTCACCGTTTTTAAAAAAATTTTTTTAATTTTTTTTATCAGTCCGGGAACGCGATGATAGAAAATGTCTGACCTGTCCTGATGGTGAATAATCTTAATTTCAGGAAAAGTTCACAGTCCATTACAGTGAAAAACAGCTCTGAGACAGAATGGTGTCAGTGATTTCCCTCACGATTTAAAGGCACAGAGGCGACACTATGTGATTCATTACCTTTTGCATGGTTTGCAAAGGCGTACAAGACTCACTTTATCGGACTTTAGAACAAATTCTCTCGGAACAGAACTCGGACATAATGTATACACTCTTTTTTTTTTTTTATTATGACTTTTTTTTGGTAGCAAATTTTAAAACCCATACTAAAAGTACGGTGTTAGAAATCAACACCCTATATTCGTCATGTCTGATTTAATCTGTTTGATCTCTAACTGAGTAACAGAACACCAGATGCTACATCTCACACACACACACACACACACACACACACACACACACACACACACACACTTCCTCTCAGGTGTGTCAGAGTGAGAGAGAGCTGTTGTCTGCCTGCAGGAGAGGGAAAGGAGGAGGATGGCGAGACAGACAGACAGAGAGTGAGAGAGACAGATTAAATAAAGAATGAAGTGTAGAGAGGCGAGGGAGATGCAGAATGAGTCAGAGATGAGGAAAGGAGAGAGAGGCAGAGAGAGAGTGAAGTGTGACGAGGTAGGTGAAGTATGACGCCGCAGAATACATTGATTCTCTTTCTTTCTCACACACACACACACACACCCACCCACACGCACAGAAGCTTTGGTTGATTGATGGAAGGCGTAGTTAGCGCATCATGTGCAGGCATGAATATATCTGGCATTGATTAATCCGTGTGTGTCTTTGTTGCAGGCATCTCGGCAGTTTGACATGGAAGGAAGGAAGAAGTTCTTCACGCTAGACATGAACAACATCCTGCTGGAGTAAGTTTGTGTCCATCATCACGAAGCAGCAGCTCTTTATTTCATAAATTTTTCTCTCTCTCTCACACACACACACACACACACACACACGGTTTTAGACCTTTCTTTGCAGTTAATACTCAGGTCACATGTCTGTCGAACTGCAAATAAAGTTGAACCAACATAGTATCAACCTTAGTTGATACTTTTGCAAGCTGAAACTTTCTCTTTGTGCTCATGAGGGTCGTCGGCAAAATCCCTCCTAGTCAGACAAGACATAAATCTAGACACTCCAATAAAAAAAATAAATCTGTGCGTATCAGTACTAGATTTCGTACTGTAGCTTAGTTACTTTTATTGATTTATTTATTTATTTTCTACAAAGGCACGTTTCTCCAGCATGAGATCCTACTACTGCGAGTTGAAGATTATTATTATGCTAATGCAGATGATCTGTTCTAGCCTTCCAGAAATATTACCGATATTACAAAACCTTGTGAAAAATGACGTCGCTTGCACATGCCAACGGCAACGTTGGTCTCGTGAGTTGACTCCTTTGAAACAAACAAACAAACAAAAAAAACGCCCCAAAAATCTTAAAAATCACGTAGCTTGGCTTTCCTCCTATGCCTCATATGCCTACAATGCTAAGACCAGATTTCTTGCAAAATGTCATTTCTTATGGCGACGGGAGTCTTATTGCTGATTTTCTATCCTGTTCAACACAAAAACTACTATATATGCAGTACATTGATATAATATCTGAACTGTCCTTCTCTCTCTCTCTCTCTCTCTCAGCATTGAGCTGCAGGTGCAGGAGCAGCCGTCTGAGGTGCGCTCGGCCGTGTACTCCCACCTGGAGGCCTTCGTGCCGTGTAACAAGGAGGCTCTGCTGAAGCGGCTGAAGAAGCTCAGTCTGAACGTGCAGGACGACCGGCTGAGGAACCCGCTGCTCAAACTCAAGCTGGCCGTCTGCAGCGCCATGCCTGAGCAGATCGCTCGCTACAACATGGACTGTCTGGCCAAGGTGGCAAAGTAAGCGCGCCTCTGAGTGATCATGAATTTTATTAATTAAAAAAATAAATTTTTATTACAGTTTCCGATCTATTTGGGTTTAAAAATGTGACAAGGAATGTGATGTGTATGTGTTGTTTGGTATACGGTGTGAAACCTTTAAACGTGACTATTGCAACTTTTTATTGGGATTTAAGATCAAAGGGATTTAAGGTTGATTTAAAAGTATGATTGCTTCATATTTGCTACATTTAGGAACATCAGAGATAATTATATTTAGCTTCTTTTTATGTGTGCGCGCGCGTGGATGTATTTAGGTTTCCATGCACCTTATTATACACTTTAATCACTCTCTGTAGTGTTTCAGTAGTTATTTCAGATGATGTCAGGAAGATGCTGTAGTGCTTTAGTGTTTTTCTTTTTTTTTTTCCGTTATAAACTAGAAAATAAGTCCAGACACACCTGATCCGCGGTATCTCATCTTGATATCAAAGGATTTTAGATTGATGCCTGTTTCCGTCTAGACGCAGCCGTTATTTCTTTCTTTTTGTAACTTCTGTGCAGACCTAAATCAAGTTTCAGCTTCTCATCCACTGCATTTGAGGTTCCTCTAATATTTTTGGTTCATGTGTTTGTGTAAACTCCAGGCAGCAGTCGGAGGAGGGTGAGAAGAACGGCTCGGAGGAGGAGGATGAGGAGCGGCCGGGAAAACGGGTGGTGGGACCTCGCAAGAAGTTTGTGTGGGACGATAAACTCAGGTGAAGAAAAAAAATTCGGGTTTCACTGATTCACTGTTGTACAGAAAGAAACAAAGTAATGTTAGATGTGTTGGTCTAATTTTTTCTTTCTAATGTGTGTGTGTGTGTGTTAGGGCTCTATTGTGTAATCTGGTTCGAGCGAAGCTGGGCTGTTACGAGGCTGAGGGTCAGAACGCGCCCTCTCCTGAAGACTACCTCAAAGCCTTTATGGAGACCGAGGTGAAACCCCTCTGGCCCAAAGGCTGGATGCAAGCTAGGTGTGTATGTACGCTTGTGTGTGTTTGTTATTGTTACGATCTCTGGCCCACCATCTCTGTGAGCGTCAGGTGTTAAGCGCACTCCCTTCCTGTTGTGTTTTACAGGATGCTGATTAAAGAGAGCCGCATGGCCCACGGCCACCTCACAGGAAACACGTGAGTCGACTCTTTGATTTCACTCCAGCGTACTGATCTCTGATTGTACAGAGGTCTAACACACACACCACTAGTGCTGACTGGATGGAGGATGGAGCTTTACGTTGTAGCAGTACGGAGCTTTGAGGATCTGGGATTAAATTAATGGACATGGACAACGTGTTACAACCACCCCGCTAATGATCTCGTTGTTCCTGAGCACGTCCTTCTTAACCGTGAGTCCTCCTTAACCTTAATCTAGCGTGACGTCCTCCTTAACCTTAATCTAGCGTGACGTCCTCCTAAACAAAGGCTACCTTCTCACTAACGACTTTCTCGTTCATAATCTCCTCCTTTATGAATGTTTCAGATTGTCCTATATTTTAGTTCATGATAGTTATTTGAATGGTACATTTGCAAACCAAATTATAGCTCATATCTATTTTTAGTAGTTTAGATGGGCTGATTGCGCTCTCGTGATAGTCTTCTGGGAATCCCTTCAGCTCTGAGATCACTAACACTTTTACTGAGAAGGGTTTTCTTTTAAACAAGAAAGATCATAAAACATCTTAAAATATCTTTTAGTGTGTTCGAGCTGATCATTCACACCTTGGATGTGTGTATTTGGTTGCTAAATGCTGTGTGTTTGTGTTTTGCAGAGTGAAGAAGACTCCCAAAGCTAAACCTAAAGTAAGCCCCGTCCATATGTACAAACATGGTGTTCATGCCTCACGTAAGCAGAATAATAAAGCGTTATTTCTTGTTTCTCTTTCTCTCCGTAGTCTCAGGATGGAGTTTGGCTTCAACAGTCGACCGCGCCCGCTGCCACACCCTCTACCCCGGTGTCGCACCCTCAGCGGCCACCCTCTCCCATCTGCCTTTCGGACTCTCTGGACGAGGATCTGGGCGGAGCCCCTTCTCTGGACTCTATCTCGCAGGCTCTGGCTCTGCTCAGCAGCGCGGCCAAGGGGTTAATCCAGTCCAACAGCCCACCCTCCCCCGAGCCTGCTAAACCGGTTACCTCGGGCACCGCGCTCGGCCCCGTTTCCTCCGTCAGCTCCTCTTCCCCTGTGCTTCCTAAAAAGATCGCCATCAACACCACCGCGTCTGCTTCTCCGGCCACCGGCGGCCCCATCTTTGTCTCTTCCTCCTCCTCCGCTAGCTCGTCTCCCTCTCCGGCTATAGCCCGGCCTCCATCCGTGTCCGTGCCTCCCTCCATCCGGAGTGACGGAATAGGAGGAATGAAGGTCGGAGCAGTCAGCTTGACTCAGGTGCAGAGGCACGTGCTGGCGGCGCCTCAGCGACCCGTCGTCACCACTGCTACAGGCATCAGCAACAAGACGAGTGCGACGTCTCCCCCTAAACCGAGACCGCCTCCCACTGCCTCGCCTCTCATCCCGCCTCACAAGACATTAGGCTCTACCCTGCCCTCGCCTGCGGGTCTCCATAAGCCCGGCAATAATAGCAGTGCTGTCGGTCGGATCAGCGCGGTGGCATCGTCTCAGCCTCACTCGACTGCGCTGTCCATATCGTCTTCTTCATTTACTTCGCCTGCTGCCTCTTCCTCTGCCTCCTCACACCTCATCGCCAAAACGCAGCCCAAAATCTCCTCCTCGTCTCCGTCTCAGCCCAAACCTCAGCCGCCGCAGCATCAACACCCACAGCCTCAGCAGCAGTCGACGTTCGTCACGCCCATGCAGGCCACGCTCACCAAATCGCCCCACAGCTCCAACTCCCCCATTCTCAAGCTCACTCCGCGGGTCACCCCTGTCAGCTCCCCCTCGCCCGCCCTCTCCAGGACGACCACGTTACCAACCATGCATCAGTTCTCTCCTAAAACCCCAGGCTTCCACGCGGGGTTCTCAGGCGTCGGCGCCAGTTACGGCACTCCCGTGGGGCAGCAGAAGACTCCATCTCAGGTCAACAGCTCCGGCCTGACGAGCACCAACACCCCGATCACCAAGCACACCTCGCCCTCGGCCGGATCCGCCAATCACGGGCCGCGACAGAGGCCGGCAGGCGTGGCTAATCAGGGGGCTAAAGTGATGGCGACCGTTTCCTCAGCAGCAGCTCCTCAGCTAGCACAGGTAAAGCACAGAGTCCATGATTTAGCCGCGTTAAATTAAAATGTTTGGAAATGTTAGAAATGTTTTCTTCTCCTTCTTGATGGCGCAGGTGCCGTCTTCCAGCGCCAGTCTGCTGGGTCCAGGCACTCCGAACCTGCCGCTCAACTTCGGGATGCTGGGAGGCATCACTCCCGTCTCTCTGCCCTTCGCCTTCCCTAGCCTGCTGAACCTGCCCACTGTGACAGGAACGAGCGCTGGAACTAACACTGCTAACCAAAGCAGCTCAGGATACAGCCTACAACCCAGTAAGCATCTCTCTCTCTCTCTCTCTCTCTCTCTCTCTCACACACACACACACACACACACACACACACACACACACACACACACACACACACACACACACACACACACACTAGGGTCAGGATCAGAACCCAGTTTTCTGATTTATACTATTATAGAGCATCTCACTAGTCACCTGTTTTCCCTGCCACAGAACTCTGTTCCATCTATGATCTTTAGATATTTAACCTAACACCGGTACAGTATTTGCATATATTTTCATTAATACAAGTACCGGAGAAACAGATAGGTCTTGAGTCGTTGTTTAAAGATCACCAGAGATTCGGCTGTATGGACATCTAGAGGAAATTCATTCTACCAACTAGGTGCTAGAACAGAAAACCGTCTAGATGCACAGCTTCCTCGATCTCTGAGAGATAGTAGGACCTGTCGAGCAGTGCTGTAGGATCAGAGGGATTAGAGCTGAGGGGTAACTGGTGTGATTAGAGCTGAGAGGTAACTGGGTGCTGGGCCGTTTTTAGCATTGCAGGCAAGTATCAGGGTTTTAAATTTGATGCGGGCAAGCCATTGCAGGGAGCTGAGAAGTGAAGTGATCTGGAAGAATTTGGGAAGCTTGAAAGCAATATATGCAGCTTCATTCTGGATCAGCTGCAGACGATGAATGGTTGGACAGAGGCAGACCTGTCAGTAGTGATTTGCAGTGGTCAAGTCTTAAAATAACAAGGGACTGAACAAGCACCTGAGTAGCCTGTAAAGAAAGAAATGGGCGAATTCTTCTGATGTAAAGAACTAGTAAGATTCGCAACATATAGAGAAAATGACAGCTGATCGTCCAGAGTTTACCCCAAGATTGCGGGCAGACAGTGACTGAAGGAGTGATCTTTATTGTTGTCCAGGGAGATCACAAGGTCTTGACAGGAATCACCAGGGATAAACAGCTTTACTCAGATTGAATTTCAGTTCATGAGATGTGTCTGAGAAAGGAAAGGAGAGAATAAGTCAGAGAATAATTTGTCATCTGCATAACATTGGTATGAAAAGCCATGCGATGATGTGACCTTACCAAGAAACCGGGTATTTAACAGGAGATGACCAAGTACTGAGCCCTGTGGGACACCAGTAGAGAGTCATGCCACAGATTGCAAGGCTTGTAGGAATACATAAGTGAATCTTGTGATTCACTGTGTCAAATGCAGAGGAGAGGTCCAGGAGGACGTGTACAGGACAATGCAGTTTTAGTTACACTCGAATACCAATCCTAACATCTCGCCAATCCTTATTTTTTCTCTTTTTTAATTTTTCTGCAAAGCTAACTGAAAGAGGAACAGCCTCATCTTTTATTCACCTGCGCTACTGAAAATAATGCCTATAGTTCTAATCAAGAGTGCACACGAGGCGAAGTCCATTAGCCGATAAAGAACTGTGACTGGTGAGATCGTTTAGTGTTACAGTGCACCTTTCATGAGAGCTGATTCTTTTTTTTTTTTTTTTTTTTTTCTCTCTCCTTTCCATCACTCATCGCACCGAAACTGCTTTATTATTCTGTCAAATTGTGATCGTTATTGATTTTTCGGGCAAAGTGGAAAAGCCGTCCCTAGGTTTGTCCGAGTTTCTACAGAGTACATTTCTTATTACAGAACATTCATCTTGAGTGCGTGTATGGAGTCGAACAATGTTGGAGAGAGTTTCTGCTTTACAAATCTGTAAACCAGGAAGCTTTGTGAGACACTTGTGTTGAATTCTCTAGCAATGTATTATTATTATAATTTTTTAAATTTTATTTAAAGTCTGTCTGTCTCTTCATAGACTTTTAAAATCGGGTCTCGTTAAGTGCCTATTATTGTTTGTTGTTGAGCATCCTCTTTATCTTCTTTCTTTCCTTTCCTTTTCTTGGACAAGTATGCGGTTTTGTAGACTAATCACTCCTTTTCCTGTTTCCTGTTTCAGATGTCACTCAGAGCCAGAGCGGGGATCTAAAGAGGAAGCTGTGATGACGTTGCCACGTAACGCTTGGACTGCTGGCATAAACAATAAGAACGAACAGCTCTTAGCCTTTTCTTTTCTGTTTTTTTTGAGCGGTTGACTATTTGGAGTATAATTAATTAATTAATTAATAACATCCCTGGTCTGGATGCTTTCCTTTTTTTCTTTTTCTTTCATTGTTTTGCTAATGTTTACACACACAGACCTTAATTGCTGTGGACGGGGAGGGAAAAGCTTTTTATGTGTGTGTCAGAGATTGTGTGCGTGTGTGTGTGTGTGTGTGTGTGTAAACGTATTTATACACACACACTCCAAGTGGAATTTGAAAACTCTATACAATGAATGAGTGAATGAATGAACAGAACGGACTGACGGATAAACTGATCCCTCCCTCTCTCAGGTGAAGGTCCATGTCTCTGGTGCTGTTCCAGGTGGAGTTGATGTTAGTGTTGTTGTTTATTATTATTATTGTTAATATTATTATTAAAATGCCCCCCACGGAACAAAGACCAGAGGAGTTTTATATCCGGTGCAGAAGCAGGGGCGGTGAAATTTGTATTGTACTTGAAAATTTTTTTTTTTTTTGTGTCAGAACTTTGTCTACTTGAGCTGACCCTCCACACTAGCGAAATAAAAAGCAATAGTTAGTCCCAGGGAGAAAAAACAAACAAACAAAGGCTTTTCAAGGTGATGTGTGTGAGTGAGAATATGTGCATGTGTGTTTTCTTGGTGCATTACTATTCTGTGATTGATTGAATGAAGTTGGTCATGTGACTCGCAACTTCACACGGCTGTATCACCAATGACGTCATTTCTACAAAAGAAAAAAACAATTTGCTTAATGACAATTAACACGTCAATGGTTATTGAAATATGTTTTTCTTGGCAAGTAAATTGTCAGAAATAAGTGTACCCTTCCTAATGATTTCAGAAATGTTACCAAACTGTTATGGCTCTGGGTTACTGATCACTTAACCCTGTCTGCTCTAGGGGCGCAGTATCCTGGCTGATGCCCAGATTCTTAAATGCGATATGTGAAGAAGAAAAAAAACTCACTGTACTGTACAGTAAAGTACATGTGACAAATAATTGAAACTTTACAAGGTGTCCACTTTACCACCAGCTATCGTGATACACCCTTACACTGCTAGCTCTGCCGGTCTGCAGTTTACATCCTGTTACTCTATAAAGCAAGAACGACGAGGAACATGAGCAGCTCAGCCATAGTGCGGTAGACCACTATACTGAAATGCGCAGTATATAAAAAAAAAATCTTCAATTCTGTCACTCTGTTGCATCAGTAAACCTTGTACAACAGTCCAGACTTGCTGACTCTGGAAACGCCGAGAGCTTCACGCAAGACTGAGATCATGATACACAATTACAAGTGTTAGCTGGATGTGGTGTAACACACTGACACTGGGCTCCGGAAAAGTCATGTCGGTTAGCCATCCGTCTCATGAGGACACTACCTGAGTTCAGAGTGCTAGGAGTAAAGTGTGAGGAATGATGACGCTCTGGGGCAGTTTTACAGGGTGTGTCTGCAGGGTTAAAATGAAAGTATGTGTCAAGTGTTTATTTGTTTGTATCCATGCTTCTTTGAATCACCTCACTTGATTTGAAATTAAGCTGCCAAGGTGTTATGCATTGTGTATACATGTAACTTTTATTCAAAGGGTTTGAATACTGAGAGAAATCCTGCTGTAACTATAGCAATCATAGTTAATTATTAGTATTTTAAAAAAAGGCTCCATAATTTCAGAAGCTTAAAAGTAACTGGATACCTAACAAAGAAGAGCACCATGGTTGAGTACACTGAGAAAAGTGTTTTAAAAGTGAAGGAAGAAACATATTTGATGGGTTTCTTAAATACTAGAGAAGAGAATTTAAACTGAAAGGAAGATCAAAACCAGAATATGGTGGTGATGATCCAGTATAGTGGATACCAACTGCTACACCAAGAAGACAACTAGCTGAGAAGCAGTTTTTTCTCTGGGACCTGTTTGTTTTATTATTTCATGACGAAGTAAGTTGATAAATGATCTAGCGCCGACTCCAAGTACTTAATCTGCATTTGGTAGCTGGTCATGAGAACTCAAAGACGTGCCAGTGCAAGTAAATGAGGACGATATTAATCTGAAAAAAAAAACATGCTATGAGAGAGAAATCAACAATTTGGTGCATTTTTTACAAAAAGGATAAATGTGCCGGTGAAGGTCAGCAACACCAGAAGGCCTGGAAGACCACAATAATAAAGTGGATGATCCAAATTTTTCCCTGGTGAAGAAAAGCTCTTTAAACAAAATGAAATCTGCTCTGAAGTCTGATACGGAGTCTCAGTAGCTGTGAACTTGGACTTGATGTTACATTGGGTGAGAAACGGCTATGGCCTGCTTACATTATGATGTAAATGGTGATGAGGACACTGTCTACTGGCTACCTGTGCAACCACCACCGGCCACTAAAACACAATGTCTGTTTTATCTTTATATATAAAACTGAAATCCTGTTTGTAGCTTTGTGTGTTTGCGCATGTTGTTCCGTCGCAGGCGTTTATTTCACACTGTGATCGTGTCGCAGGTGTTCCTCACCTAATGTAACTGTAGGCATCGTCGTCTAAGGTGAATCCATGAATGGGGACGGAGAGCATTTATTGTGTGTTTGTTCCTTGCTGAAAGCAACAGCAGGCCATGTCATCATCAGCGTTTAAGTCATAATGTGATGTAACAGTAATCAGCAAAAATGTCCATAAAGGGGAGGCGACGGTTGGTTGCCAACTGCCGTATAACTAAAAAGAACAATTGAATGGTTGATTTGAAATGTGGGCAAGTGTCTGCCATCATCCACTTACCAGTGCATTCATTGTCCAACCCCTAAATATATATGTAGGGGTTCGACAATGAAACTGTAACGCCTGGTATGGTACAAGGCCTCGTTTTGTGGCCAATACAGCATCAGTTCGTCTAGGGAATGACAGATACTAGTCCTGCACGGTGTCCAGAGGGATTTTGAGACGTTCTTCTTGCAGAATAGTGTCCAGGTCACTACGTGATGCTGGTGGAGGAAAACGTTTCCTGACTCGCTCCTCCAAAACACCCCAAAGTGGCTCAAGAATATTTAGATCTGGTGACTGTGCAGGGCATGGGAGATGTTCAACTTCACGTTCATGTTCATCAAACCTGATACACGGCACCGCCTTCAGGATACACCAAGTCGCAATTAAAGTCGCAATTAAAATTCAAGTAAGAAAACTTATATAGAATTTACTTTATATTGTCTTTTTCCATGATAGTCCATTTCTTCCTATAGACAGACACTGTACAGACTGATGACGTGCTGAGACTGTGATGCAGTACACCTTCGTGTCCTGTCGGGGGCGCGTCTAACTGGCAGGCCTGTTCGAGCAACAGGCAACACGAGCGGAAGGAGGCGACGAGGAAGAAGAAGAAGGAGGAAATACAAAATGGCGGCCGCGCGACGATAACGCGAAAACAGTTACAAGTTTTCTAGAATTTTCCGTGTAGCGTGGAAGATGTCGCAGGGCTTCGGTGCGGTTTACTCGGTCTGAGAGGACGAACGAGCGGCGTTTGAGGCAACAGAAGGCGTTTTTTTTTAAAGTTTATTTTGGTCGTGTACGTTCCTGTGTTTTTGTTTGTTAGAGACGGCTCTGGCTCTATAAATAATCACAGACTGTTTGTGGAGAGAGAGAGAGAGAGAGCGAGCAGGGTGCAGTATGGAGGATAAACGCAGGAGCCTGAGGGAGAGCAGCAGCAGCAGCAGCGGGAGTAGTGATTTCGGTAGCAGCAGCGGCAGTGAGTCGAGCAGCGGGCCGGCCTCCCCCGCCAGCCCCGGCTCAGGAGCGCCCAAAGCGGAGAGCAGCAGCAGCAGTAACACCGCCACCGCCGCCGGGTCTGGAGGAAACGCCTTCGCCAACGACGGCAGCTTCATGGAGCTGTTCAAGAAGAAGATGGAGGAGGAGCGGCGGAGAAAGGAGCAGGAGGAGGCGGGCAGCCACGGGCAGGCGGCCGGGGAGAGGAAGCCCGTTAGCGTGGCCAGCTTTGTAAGGGGGTTTACAGCAGTGTGTCTCACTTATTAGACACACACACACACACACACACACACACTCCAGATCCAGTGTGTCCTAGCTAGATTACATCACACATACACACATCACTTACACACTTCTTTTATCCTTTAATCTCACACCGTAGATGATCTTAGATCTATACCTTTGTTGTTGTTGGTTTTTTGTCCCTCAAACAAATATGTGATAGTGTTGTAAAGAAAAGAAGTGATGTTAAAGTGCTTGGGCCCTGTTACCATGGAGATGGTGTTATTGAGACGAGTCTGGTTGAAGGGGCGGGTGAAAAGGCGCCTACTGTATGCTGCTTTGTCCTTGCTGTCCTGTGTGAAGGACAGGCGTGTCCGGGTCCGGCCCGTGTAACGGTTTCAGTCTTCTCCCCCCAACCCAGGTGGGCAAGCGCAGAGGCGGCGCCAAGCTGGCACTCAAGACTGGAGTGGTGGCCAAGAAGCAGAAACCTGACTCGGAGGTGAGTGAGTGAGTGTGTGTGAGGGGTGAGTTCATCCTGGAGTGACGTTATCTGTGGTAACGCATCTTCATTACCGTAATACTCAACAGGGTTCAGGTACTCAAGTCATCAGTCAAGAGAGAGACTTCACCAGTCCAGAGTCAATACAGAGGCTTTAGCACAAGATGTAAAGCTGTGGTGGGGTCACGGGGTATTTTTCAGAGGCAGCCGTGATGAAAATACAGCAGAAAAAAAAAGGAGAGAAAGGTTCACATCTGAGGTTTATTACAAGGGGTGACTTAAGGCAAATACACACTTATGATCAAATGTTGAAGGGAAAAGAAATGTATGCATTCAGCATGGAAATGTTATGGAAGTGTTTTTTGGGGGGAAAACGCACAAATTCTCCATAATATGGGAGCTCTCACATCATAAATAGGTAGGTTAGTTGTTATGTAGAAGGGTAGACAAATACATAGGTGGTTGGCCAGTAAGGTATGGAGATAGATAAATAGGTCTGTAGCTAGGTAGGTGGGTATACAGAAAGATAGACAGTTGGGTAGGTAGATAGGTGGGTATGGAGATACAGTAGGTGAATGGGTGGATAGGAATGTTGTGGATCTCTGAGGAAATTCCAGACATCCAACAGCCATGAGGAGAGAAAACACAAGCAGGTTTGTAGTTTGTATAGAGTTTCTGTATAATCTGGAGACACAAAAATGTGTGATGACCAGAGTTTTTAGTGCAGTGCTAAACCACAAGAGTATATAAAGTGTAAGTGCATGAGTAATATATACATTAATCTAAAATTTCTACACATTTACTCACACTTACTAGACTTATTTTCGTTATCTCCTGTCGTCGATTCTGTAAAACTGATTTGCGGTAGTTAAAAGTGAAGCATAAGTAAATCTAAATTGAATTTAAATATAAAAAAAGAAGACAAAGGAAATAAATGTGAATATATTACGAAGCCCCTGATGTGCAGTCGTCGTGACGATGAGTGTAAATAGTAATAACTGTGTACAAGAAGAGTAATAATATGTAAGAATAATGTAATATTCATCTCCTTCCATCACATTTATCTTTGTTACTGTGTAAACATGCCAAACTATCCCACGCTTGTGTTTAGTTGTGTGTGTAAGTTAATACCACATGTCTTAACTCTCTCTCTCTCTCTCTGTGTGTGTGTGTGTCTGTGTGTGTGTGTGTGTGTGTGTGTGTGTGTGTGCAGGCTGAGAAGGGTAAAGGCGACGCCTGGTCTAAGTACATGGCTGAGGTAAAAAAGTACAAAGCTCACCAGTGTGGAGACGACGACAAAACCAGACCTCTGGTCAAATAGAGACTGTGGCTGAGCGGCGTGCGACGTGACGTTCGACCCTCTCACACACACACACACACACACACACACACACACACACACACACCTTCTTTGTCTTATCCTCTCCTGTTTTCTCTCCTCTTCCTCTTTTGTTTATAGGTTTCCAGTTTTAGTGTGTTCAGTGATCCAGATGCTTTCTAAAACACACCATCATCATCATTATCAGAGCTGATGTTGGAGTGTGTGTGAGAGCATCTGGACCGCCGTCACAACCGTGTAATTTTGTATCTTTTTTTTTGTTTTTTTTTTTTGATTCTTGGTAATGGATGTGACTTGAAATCAGTGGTTTAAAAAAAGAAAAGAAAGAAGAAATTAAAATGCTAGAAGCTCTGAATAGAGCGAGTGCTGGCCAGTGGGGATCTTATCTTTTGCGTTCTTCATGGTGCTAATCCAGTTAAATGAAAGCGACTCATCAGATCAACTTCAGTCATTAGGAATCTGTGTATTAAAGGGTTTTTAAATTTTTTTGTTGCTCATTTCAGACACCTGACAGACTTTCAGCCTTTTCACTGTGTAGATACAAACTGATTGTATTAGCGAGCGCTAATTTATTTAAAAAAAAAAAAAAAGGGTCAACATAGTAAAAAAGTATGAGGGTGAGTCAAAAATTATCCACCGTCAAATTTATTTAAACTTTTCGACGTATTGTCTTTGCTGTTCAAGACACTTTGTCCATTTGTCGACAAGCTTTTGTATTCCCTCTTTAAAAAATGTTTACGGCTGCGAGCCACGAATGTCTTCACCTCTTCTTCAGAAGTGAATCTTCGTCCTCGTCGGACTGCTTTCAGGGGACCAACCAGGTGGAAGTCAGATGGAGCAAGATCAGGACTATAGGGAGGATGCTTTAACACCTCAAGAACAAAAGTTTAGCCTTCAGGTCTTCAATAAGCGTCTCACTGTAACGGGCAGTTTTGATTGGATCTTTTTTCCCCCCTGATAATGTTCCAATACTTCTGGCCCTTGAGAATCCCAGAAAACTGTAAGCATTGATGTATTTTCCACCCACTGATAAACTTGAACTTTTCCTCAGTCAGTTAAGGATTGAGGATGTTTCCGTTCCATACTCTGCCGTTTACTCTCAGGCTCGTGGTGATGAATCCGTGTCTCATCACCAGTAATGATTCTCTTTAAGAAACTTCCACCTTCCTCAGTGTATTGCTCCACATCAGACGCTTCTGTTTATGCTCTGCTGTGAGGTGTTTCAGCACCAGTTACACCCTCAGACCAAAAAAAACACGAATCACTGCCTGCTGCTCTTCTTTCATGCAAATCACAAGCTGTGTCCATTTTTCCTCGTACCTCTGTTACAAATGAACTGATGTAACACGTTCACACCTGCACAGCAGTGACCGGGGAGACCGTAGGCTTGAACGGAAATCACTGAAGTTTTATTATAACCGGTGTGCGAATCATTTTTGACTCGCCCTCGTATAAACCAAGCGCTGACCATCAGAATAGACAAAAGAACGAAAAAAAGCCCCACCCACTTTGTAGCTAGGTTTGCGTAGACCAGACAGCCTGATGAAGAGATTCTCAAGAACTGAAATTCTAATCTAAATCAGAAAACGACTGCTTTTTTCAATCTTCTCAGTGATCTTGACTTGTAGCAGGATTCAGGCCGTGCTGCTGATACACGCCGAGTATATTCTCGGCAGTATCGTTTACATCCGTGGTTCTCAGAGTAAAAGCCAGTGGGTCTGTGAATTTCATCCGTTCTTCTTCATTGTTCACGTTTATTACTGTAATCAGTAGCACACCAACACTTTTAAATAACTGTGGCTGTAAATTTCAGGGGAGAAAAAGAAAAAAACAAAAACAATGCATCTTGAATAAACAGACAAAATATCATTGTACACCTTCTAGTGATGCGCCTCAGTTCTTTCCAAGTCTTTCACAAAGAAGCTATTTGTTTTTATTCGTAAATCATTTACAAGATTATGAGAGGAAAAGTCAAGACGAGGGAAGTCACAGTCAAGTTTGTTTATTTTACTCTGTCTTGTTTAAACAGCAGCCCTGAAACAATGTATTAAGGCTCTGGGTTACTGATTAGAAGATCATTGGTTCAAGCTCCTGGTCTAACCCTGTCTGGGGCCGTTGTAGAATAACTGACCCTGCGATCTGGGATATGCAGAGACTAAAGAGCAATACTAGATTGTTTTTTCCCCCCAAAACTAAGAAACAACACATGGAACAGTCGGTTATTTTAAGACATTTAATACATATTTTAAGAAGCTCAGCTGTTTTGTAGTACTTCCTGCAAGAACAGTATTGTCAAGTGCATTTGCAAAACCCATCAAGCTCCATGATGAAACTGTCTCTCATGAAGACCTTCCCAGGAAAGCAAGACTAAAACTTACCTCTGCTGCAGAGGAGAAGTTCGTTTAGAGTCACCAGCCTCAGAAATCACCAATTAATGTAACAACAGAACCTAAAGGTTCGAACCTGGGACCTTCTGATCAGCTCAAAGAGAACTCGAGTGGATTCGGGTATGCTTCTGTTGTAGCTCTTGAACTGAGCTACAGTTCTGATTTGAAAAGAAAAATAAAAAATTTCCTAAAAGGGTGTAAGGCCTGCGGATCCAGACCTTTGGGCCGTCCTGGATCTCTTATTGTCTGCAGATTCAGTATGTACGAGATTATACTACAACATTTGATTTATTTTCCATCATGGATTTTAGTTTTAGTCTGTTAGATTTTTTTGCTTGAAATTTGAAACTTTTGAAGGCTATTTCAAGCCTTTAAAAAATCAAACATGAAAAAAATTATGTGGACACCTGACCAGCACGATCTTGTTGGACATTTCATCCCAAAACCATGGGCATCAGTATAGACTTATTCCACCTTTTGCAGTCATCACATGCTTCACTCTTCAGGGAAGGCTTTCCACTTGACTTCAGAGCATCACTCTGTCGATTTATGTCCATTATTCAATTAATCTTACAAGAGCAATGATGATCAGGTGCTGATGAAGCTCCAGTTCCTCCCAAAGCTGATGGTGCAGTGGGGTTGAGTTCAGTCAAGGTTTTGTGCAGAACACTTAACTGAGGTGGCTTTGTAAAACCGTATAACAAATTAATGATTTTTTTTTTGCTTATGTGGTACGTCCTCTATGTGAATGAGTTGTTGCTATAGAAAGGCTATAAACTATTGCAGTAAAGAAAACCTGTGCTGCTTTTATAGGAAACAGAAGTAACCAACAACCTGTCCAACGACCAATCAGAGTTAAGAACTCAGCAGCGATAAAGAATCACACACTTGTTCTGTTTTCCGGAACCATCTGTCCATCAGGGTGTTTATTGAAAGGCAGAAGCGCTGAACATTAGCGCGGCGTACACACAGTGTCGACCCGTCGTCCTCTCCCTGCTACCGTCAATGATGCAACACACACCAACATAATGAACACACACGATCAAAACATACCTCAGGCTGAAACAAGTGACCAGTTTTAAATAACACAAAAAACCCCAAAATATTCATATTGTACAGTAGTGTTTCACTAAAAGACATTACAGCTTTAAAATAGAGACACACTCTTACAGTTGTACAGTGAACAGGAGCGAACAGATCAGTCGGTCACGTGGTCATCACGAGCCGCTTTTGCGTTCAAACAAGTTTGGAGCCAGAAAACAGTGTTGAATCTATACGGTAGTGTCAACATGACCTACCTTCATTCACAGCTTTAAAAAAACTAGTTAAAAAAAATAAAGAGAGAGCATTATGCTTTGGTATGTTGTTCACTCAAAAAACAAACAAAAAAAAACTCCCAAACATTTATCGCTTATCTGATATTAAGAGTATGTATCTAAAATGGAGCCTAAGACCAAAAATTTCCAGCATTTTATAAAAAAAAAAAAGAAAAAAAAATAGTAGCCACTTTGATTAGTGCTTCTTTGGAGTAAAGCGAACATCATAACACGTAAAATGAATTTCATTTAGAACAACAAAAAAAATGTAAATAAATGACATCATAGCAGCTCTGGTTCATCTCGAGCGCAGCTCATGTACCCGACACAAAGCATCACTTATGTTCAGTTTACACGGCATCTACATTTAAATATTAGCAGGTCAGACGGTGACGTCACCCGCTTCAGGATTTGATGTGTATCTGTCTCTGACCTTCGACACGGCATACACATGCGCCGCGTCACGCTTTCGGCAGTTCATCAGTTTAAATCGAGTGATCTGCTGCGAACTGGATGAACCCTTTGGCTTTGCGTCAGGTGCATGTGTGCCGCATGTTTCTTAGTGTTAAAGACAGTCAGCAGGCAGGGACGAGCGATACATCATGACATTCTGGATGCACAAGTCGATAAATGACAAAAGACACAGATTCATATCTGCTCGTGAGGTTTTCAACAACGATGTTAAAATGTCGACAAATGTGAGATAGAAATCTCTGGACAAATACCATGATGTTAATTACAGCATCGTGTCACCAGACTCTGCACTTTTACTGTCTGATTCGCGTCATCAAATCTAAATTGGATTTCCTTCGAGCTGAAAAACAAGCAGCCGACTCTGCAATGCAATTTCAAATCGTGGCTCAAAACAAACATTTAATTCTGCTTGTATTAACACCGACTTGCCAGTCTGTCTGTATCTAAATGAGATGTCTCCTGTGAATGAAATGCAAACCGTGAGACCAACGTACCAGTATTAGTCCAGCTGCAGGTCGTTCCCTCAGTGGACCTTTTAGTGTTTTAAGGCACCAGAGCTGTGTTCACTCTCACAGTGTCACGGTAAAACAAAAACCTCAACAACAGAATCGACTTAAGTAAGTAATCAGAGTCTACGCATTTCTACTGTCGCTAACGTGCTAAAATTCATTTGGATTAAACAAAAAAATAAATAAAGAAAATGTGTTAGTAATAATAATTATAATAGCTATCTAAAATTAAATCTAGAAACACCAATAATTAAGACAGAGAAAGATAGATAATATAAAGAAATACAAAGAGGAAATTGGGAAAAACATTAAAAGCAACCAAATCTCAGATTAAAGTGATTAAAGAAAATGCGAAACAAATAATCAAAAAAAAAAAATAATCAGCCACATGCTTCATCATCATCACATGCTGATGAACAAACACTGAAGAGCTTCACTCACAAAGAGACCAGAAGAGAAACAAAAGTAAAGAGTAACAAAAACAAATAAACTATTAAAATTAGTTAAATTAAAAAGCCGTCTTCTCGTCCCCTGATTCCCGACTGATTAGGACGCCGAGAAACATTGATCCGAGCTTTGATCCGATCGGATCAGACCAGACTCGACTAACGACAACCACAAGCTGTTTAAAGCACTTCTAACCCCGAACCCTGTGAGTGGAGGAGATGAGACGAGATGAGAGGAGAGACGATTCTGCACCACTCCTTTAAGCTGCCGTGGGAGAGAGCGGTGTGTCCTCCACACGTCAAGAGAGTTTGAAAAATAATAATAATTGAGCAGTGAATCAGCAGCATGTAGGGGTCGCCGACTGGAGGACGAACGGACAGGACATGTCTCTCAGCAGAGCAGCGAGAGGAGAGTTTAAGGCACCGGTCGGTCAGACTGTGGCGTATTAAACCCTCTTACACTGCGTGTGTGCGTGTGCGTGTGTGTGTGTTATCTGGGCTGAAGGCGAGCACTCAGCCCTCTCCGTGCCTGTGTGGACTGTCTCTGTTGGGCAAGGAAGGACTGAGCCTGACCAGGAACACCGGAGCGCTCATTCGTCACCTTCTGATGGAGAGCCATGCCCTGCACACAGAGAGGAAGAGGAGGAGGGAGAAACAAAGGAGGTACAGGAAAATAATCAGCTACGCAACGCTGTGATCAGGCAGTCATTCTTACTCTTGTGACCTTATTATTAGGGCCCAAGCACTATGACATCAGCCCCATTACATCATCAGATCTGAAGGGCCCTCTTGGGCTTTTTAGGGGTCAGGAAAAAAAATAAAAAAATCAGCACTCAGGTTGGAATCCTCTGCCATTAGGATGCCTGAGTCGCTGGGCCCCGGGCGTGGCATGGGACCGTCACATGATATTTTGCTGCATAGCTCATGCATACCCGCACGTATACATGTGAAACCCATTGAGCTAAACAACTTTTACACTCCATGTCGTGGGCTCAACTCAACAGTAAGTCAGTTATTTTGGGTCATTTGCAAAACACCCAATAAAATTTGATATACTCCTCCTAGGGAACTTATACGATCATCACCAAAACCAGGCCCATATAATCCAAAGACATTGAGGATGCAAAATTGCAAAGGAATTTTTGATACAGCGAACGGGTCAGCCATGACGATGACTTAAACTTATGTTGAAAATTCCTGAGACGTCACATTGAGTGACAACATAGTGTGACACTTCCCCTCCTCCCCCAGCATCCGGGTCTTTTTGGAGATCTGCATATGCCCCATTGTTGCGCCTGGGCAGTGATGACACAGGGTCCGATCATCTTTGCTTGCAACCATATCTCATCATTATTATTATTATTATTTTTATATATTTATACACATGACCTGAAGTGATTAAATCATATACAATTCAAACATTTAAAATCTTCTGTTAATTAAAAAAAATATAATAATTAGGATAAATAATATACAGTACAGACCAAAAGTTTGGACACACCTTCTCATTCAAAGAGTTTGAATTTGTATTATGGCAAAAAAAAGCAGCTAAGTAAAGAAAAACGAGTTTCCATTATTACTTTAAGAAATTAAGGTCAGTCAGTCCGAAAAATTGGGAAAACTTTGAAAGTGTCCCCAAGTGCAGTCACAAAAAACATCAAGCGCTACAAAGAAACTGGCTGACATGCGGACCGGCCCAGGAAAGGAAGACCGAGAGTCGCCTCTGCTGCGGAGGATAAGTTCATCCGAGTCACCAGCCTCAGAAATCGCAGGTTAACAGCAGCTCAGATCAGAGAGCAGGTCAATGCCACACAGAGTTCTAGCAGCAGACACGTCTCTAGAACAACTGTTAAGAGGAGACTGTGTGAATCAGGCCTTCATGGTAGAAGATCTGCTAGGAAACCACTGCTAAGGACAGGCAACAAGCAGAAGAGACGCATTTGGGCTAAAGAGTACAAGAAAGAACATAAGAAAGAAAACTCGCTGAATGAGAAGGTGTGTCCAAACTTTTGGTCTGTACTGTATATTTCATCCTAAATCTAATTTTCTAATATATCTAAAGTTAAGGAACATCCTCAAAACAAGATACACTTAGAACATGAATTTAAAAGGAGCTGTAAACATTAATTCCTGCTCTTCTTTTCTCTCTGAAACATCACATGAAGTAGGCAGGTAAAGACAAGGACACTTGAATGTGAGGACGAGGGAACGTAATGACACACTTGATCAAATTACTGGGCTTGGTAATGTGGTTAAATGTCTACAGGTCAGATTTCTAAAACTTAATGAATAGATGTGTTACCCCGACATTAAACAGCACAAGGGTGGACATTTTACTTCCATCTATAAATTTCGCTGATTAAAGAGTAAATAAAACATTGCCAGGTCAATTCTGGTGCAATTTATAATGGAAACGGTTAAGTTAAAAACAAAAAACAGCCAGATGGTCTGTGGTGCCCCCTTGTGTTCATACAGCAAAGTGTTCTATAGATATTAAACGCTTCCAGAATGATGACTCTGTCCATTTGTTAACTGATAATCCAGAGAGTGTGATCTCCAAGTGTGTGTACAATGAATTAATGGGAAAAAAGAGGTTTTTACGACCAACAAGGAGAATACAAATCTAGCTAAAGGTACACAGATGTAACAGGCATAACACCATACTGGATCAGACTGAGGTTTCTTACCATGTTGTACCAGGCGCTGATAATCAACTTCTCCTCCTGATCGTGTCTGGACCGGCTCTTCTCAAAGTCATGCTACACACACACACACACACACACACACACACACACACAAATGGCCTTCAATCTCAAGTCACATCAAGTTATGCACTCTTTACATACATTTGTTTGTTAAATATATTACAGGCGAAATGTTTACAATTTTACAGCGTTTAAACCTGATCTCGTTGCAGTTTGGACCAAATTAACATCACACTGACCTGACATTGTGTGTGTGTTTGTGCGTATTTGGAAAAGTGTGTCTCTGTGGGATAATTTAACTTGGACTCAAGAAGTACACACTGACTTACTGTCCCAAAAAATAAAATCAAACACTAAGATTTCATTCAGTCACCTTTAAATTTGGCATGTGGTGTCCAGTTCATGTGTGAAAAAGATTCCACATGCTCTCAGAACTGCTCTTTCACCTTTTTAAAGTCCTGGAATATATAAATACTGATGTAGCCTCAGGGAAACCCTCCATAGATGTGATAACCTGGTGATTCATTACATTCAGCTGACTTAATTTTATTGCCCCATAACGTTGCTGAGTCTCGACCTGAGCGACTGAAGCGACCCCAGATCATAACACTGTCTCCAGAGGCTTGTACAGTGGACACTATGCACGATGGGAGCATCGCTTCATCATCTTCTTACTCTGAGACGCCCATCACTCTGGAATAGGGTCAATAAGTCCAATCTTTATGATCCCTGCCAAACTAAAGACTTTTTTTTTTTCTGATGAGTCTCAATAACAATTGGTTCTCTTATGGAGACACAGCTGTTTAGTCCCAATACTGAGTTCTCATCACATTAAACACAGCTCTGGTTTTAACCGTTACTTATTTTCACCATGCAACTTCACCAAGTGTTCAAGTCATCTCCATTTTCCCCCCTGACCAAAGTTCTTCCACAAATCTAACAGCACTATCCTTCCAGGTTTTGATGATGGAAAGATTTCAAATCTCCTTAGTCGTTTTCTTTGCTTGAAACAGCTCACAAGTGTGATCCTTCTAAAATGGTCCTTTTTTTTTTAAAGATGATTTCATGTGAAAGTTTAAGCAGTTATGAACAAGTGAGTACACGCACTGCGGGACACCAGGGGGCGCCGCAGAACCAGAGATCTTTATTGCTCAGTACAGTAGAGTGACTTTATTGGAAGTTGCTAGCGTTTCCAAAGAGTTGAAAGAGTTTCCTTTTACGTTATACTAAACACAAATTCAAGTGAAATTGGCCAGTTTTACTGCGCACTATTTTAGAATTATGGTCATAAGTCAGGATATAATCACTCAGTTCACACTGAGAGTCCTGTTACAGAGCTCCTAATCCAGACAGTCTGAGTTACTGTGAACCTGATCAGTGACCATCTGATATTAAAGAACAGAAAGAAACTGTAATTCAATCAGTAACAGCATGTCAGATTTGTAGCGAGTATCGGTGAATGAGGGCAGACTTTATGTTCCTTGGAACAATTAGTTTCCCCTGAATTATGTCTTTAAAGTTTTTTTTATGTTTCATATTTTTCTTTCTCTGGCCTTTTCTAACGCTCTTGTGGTTCAGACCAACCCATTATTAGCTTCACCTTACACACACAGGTCACTTTATAGCTCTGGCAGCAGGTAGTATGTGAGAGATGGTGATTTATTCTCCACACTCCACTGACACAGACGTGGCAGCGTCTCTGAGGTCCGGGCCGATCACTTACAGTGGCGAGATTAACTGAAGTAAAATAATGACATCGGAATTTCAGGTTGCACCTACTGATTGTGTGTGTGTGTGTGTGTGTGTGTGTGTGTGTGTGTGTGTGTGTGTGTGTGTGTGTGAGAGACATTGGGACACATCATCTCCCAGGCCTCAACAGGACGGACGTCCAGGACGTCCCTCCACACCAGAAAGACTCAGGAATTCTTTATCGCAGAGATCAGCCACAGGAAGTCACACAGAATTTCCCATAATTCCTAGAGAGACTCAGACACATAGTGTGTGTCTCACCTCTAGGTTTTGGATTCTCCGGTCTCTCTCAGAGAGCTGGTTCCTCAGAGCCTGAACCTCAGGAGCAACAGAGTTGGGCTTCTGATTCGGGTCCAGCGTCTTTATCACCTGAACACACACAAACACACAGAAACGATGCTGACACACAGGGAAGACAGATTGTTCTATATTATAAAACACAAGTGAAACAGTAGTGATACCTGGCGTATTGTGACAGATAAAAAAAAAAAAAAAAAACCCTCGTAATAACGAAACTCTGACACGGTGCACCGAGGAGGAGCAGATAAATGCAACTACAGAGCTCACACACACACACACACACACACACACACACACACAATTCAAAAAGCATCTGCCAGGAAAAGGTGTGTGTATACGTGTGTGTGTGGTTTCCTCAGTCCGGAGTGTGCGTGTGTGTGTGTGTGTGTGTGTGTGTGTGTGTGTGTGTGTGTGTGTGTGTAACACATACGTGTTATATAAGATTAGTGGGCGATCAGACATTAAATGTTCCTGTACCTCAGCAGTGCTTACGCAGAGTTTGCTTACAATACACACAGTATTTATTTTTATATTTTTTTATACACAGCTCTCAAACTACAGGTACAAGCACACCAGCAGGACAGTTTTACTTTAAATTATTTTATGCTTGTGTAAACAGTAAATCTGCTTGGTTTTGCTTACGAGTGCACTGAACATCAGTTATACAACCAACAACAAACTGAAGAATAACAGACAACAAACTACTACGAGCATCAACAACAAACAAACCACATCAGCCAGCAGCAGCCAAAAAAAAAATAAAAAACAGATACAAATCATTATTTGTTGTAATTTAGTGTAAGAACTAACTACCATGAACTCAATAACTAATGGAAAAAAAAGGCTACAACAACTAACTAATTACCAACAAAATCAATGCAACAAGCAGAGGATCTAAATAAAAAAAAATAAAAATAGACTACAACAAGCTCACTAAGCTACAATGAACAAAAAAAAAACTACAACAAACACTGTATTACAAATTCTCTGAACTATAATAAGCTACAAAACACACGGGCTGAACTACAACAAACAAACTACAAGCACACTGAATTACAACAAACTACTATAAACACAAACAACAATAAAACAAATATGACAAACGCCCTGAACTACAGTAAACTACAAGAAACACTCTGAATTACAACAAGCTACAATAAACTACAATAAATAAATCCAACAAACAGACTAAACAAAAATAAACTACAGCAAAAAACACTGAACTACAACATGCTTAACTACAACAAACTACAATAAACACACTGAACAACAATCTACAAAAAACACAGCAACAAATTACAAACTAATGACCAACACACACATACTACAACGAACTACCTAAAAAATCAACAGACAAAAGCAAACAAAACTGAACAACAAGAAGCTAAATTAACAGAGTAGCAGCTATTTTTGGGAACAAAAACAACTGATCTGCAACAAATAATGGATAATAAAAAAAAGTATATATATATATAAAAACCTGGTCAACACACAGAACTACAATTATAAATTATAACAAATTATAATGAATAATAAACAAAGTAAAAAAAACTACAGCCAATAACAATAATAACAGAGAGCCATAAGGACTAACAGCGGGGTCACGACCTGTAAACTAGACGACTGGCTTTAACACACTGATCTGTGTGTGTGTGTGTGTGTGTGTGTGTGTGTGTGTGAGCTCACCGTTCGAGCCTTTTCCATGTAGCGCTTGTATCTCTCCTCCATCTGTCTCATGTCCTCGTCCTTCTTTCTCAGAATGGTCTGCAGCTCATCGATCTTCTTCGCCACTAAGAGACAAACAAGAGACACACAGGTTTATCCCGTTCCCCTTTTAATCACTCATTTATAATGACCACACACACACATACACACTGTTCAGTCAGTAACCGAGGTGTGTGTATTACACCTCAGCATGATGATGAGTGTGATGGTGTGAACACCGTAATGGGAATAAACACAGTAATGTTTTATTAGAGTGGAGTTTTACTGTTGTTGTCCGCGCCGGGCTCCAGGTCATCGATCACCTCTCGCTTCTTCTGCAGATCAGAGTGAGCTTCATGCAGCTTCTCTCTACACACCCACACACACACACAGAGAAACGTGTTTAAAACCCCTCCGGTTGTACACCTGGTCAGTGTGTAACACACTCCCTCTCCCTCAGATACTCACAGATGCTCTTCTAGTTTCTTCTGCAGCAGAGACGACTGAAGGGGAGCCAGCGGAAAGAGATAAAATACATCAAAATCAAATAATCTAACTTCATTTAAGTTCTTAACATGAGTGGAGTGTTTAGTAGTTTAATTGTGAGAATGTACAGTAGGGGTTGCAGGACTAAAATATTTGAAGTAATTCACATCGACAAACCAAACCACTCGTTAGTGCAACTTTAATAACTCCTCACAGTAAGACAGGCACAGATGGGCGGTACTTACGATGGCCTAGGAAGCAGATGATTGGTCAATAGGTGGGAGGGTGGGGTGGGTCGGCGAGGAGAGACAGAATCAAGCAGGGATTTAATTTGTAATTCACAGCAACGTCAAGCAATCACACACACACAAGACAGAGCACACTTTAGATCAAACAAGCAAAGATCACTTCAAACCCAAACCTTCACCAGATATTTAACAAGATCATGCATCTACAGTATATATAAATGTATATCTCAGAGCAGTGAATCATGGGTAGACTGTTGATTCAATTCAATTAAATTTTTGTGTTCAGATTTTTGATTCAGTTTGATTCTATAGATTTGTTTCAAGTGGCAATATTACTTATAGATTAAAAAAAAAAAACTTCTGCAAGTCTCTAGGAGTGTTAAACTGCTGTGTAATTTGTAGGGACGGGAAGCATCCCGATACAATATTATCATGATACCTTAGTACCGATTTGATAAAAATGCGATTCTCTTTACAAGCATCAGATTAAAAAAAAAAAAAAAAAAAAAAATTCATGATTTTTTTTTACAATTTCAAACCTTAAAAAAATGTTTCATAGTTTAAAGTAATTAAATGTCAAGCGTCACTTATAACATTAGTTTTCTGATTTAAAAACCCAATCGCAGCGTTTAAACAATACAAACTAACTTCAAATATAAGAATGTAACAATTAACTTCATATAAAATTCGAAAAAAAAAAAAAATTTTACTGTGTCTCTGGTCTCCGCCATAATTATCTTTTAAAAAATAAAAAATAAAATAAGTATCAGATAATTCACTTCTACACACAGGACGAAAATGTGTAAATAGTTTAGAGCGCCACCTGTAGGATCATAAGGAAACTGTGATGTTTTACAGCCGTTTTAATTGAACTTGTGTGGCTTCTAACGCAGGCGTTCTGTGACTAACTTGCGGCCGCGGTGTTTTGAGAGAAAAAGGTCGACTGGAGGCTTTTAACTCGCAAGATTTCTGATAATGTAACGCCATGAAAATGCGTTTCTCTTATGCCACTCAGAAGCTTCTGCACTCGGTACAGAATTGTTCATATTTATATTCAAAATTGTAAACAACTTTTGTTGTTGTTTATTTAAGCGTCATCACTTGTACAAAAGTAATTATCAGTTTTTTTTCCGTCCAGTCTTCTGCGCTACACTCCAGTCCAGTAGGTGGTCATATTACAGAAACCTCCTATAAACTTAAAAGTAAAAAAAAGAAGCGATACTCTCGAGTGTCCAGCTTCATCACCTTAAGTTGCTAAACTGGAGCTACAGCGCGAAACGTAGCTAACAATCAAGTCTGCATGAGTACATCATCACACACTCACTCTTAAATCTCAACAGTATCTTAAATTTTATTACTCCTGACACACTTGCTTCAGGGTCAGACTCGGGTTGGAGGCGTGGCTTTCCACATTTTTTAATTCAATTCATTTAATCGTTCATAATTACTCAACAAAACCTGCGTTCCTTTTATTTTTATTTCAAGTTTTATTTTAAACAGTTCGAGCTGCACAATTCTACATACTAGTTATACGAGACAAACAAATGAAGGAAAAACAAAAATAAAAGGGAAAAAAAAAAAAAAAAAAAAAAACACTGCCTGATTTGCATGTGATGTTAATCGAAAAAAAAAAAATTAAGACATGTGAGCCAACATCAACAGAGAAACATTATGCAAAACAAACACTACTTGTGTTTAATCCTGCACACACATCTGTCAACATCAGCCAAGTGTGTGCGCGCGCATGCAAAATAAGAGTGTGTGTGTGTGTTGATTGAACTTACATCTTCAGATTTGCTGTCCTGCTCCTGTAGAGTTTTCTGTAAGTCCTCAACCTGAGAACGCAGCTCAGCTATCTGCTGCTGACTCAACCTGAGAGACAGAAAGAGAGAGAGAAAATATGAAAGAGTGAGAGTGTATAAGAACATTCATAAAAGTTCCTCAACACAATGTGAGACGGATAATGTAAAGCCGTCAAGGCAGGAACGCAACATCTGTTACATGTTACATTTCAATTACATCCGGTCGAATGGAGTGGAAAATAGAAAATATACTGAAACCAAGTCTGTAAGTGTAGTCGATTGTGTTCCAAAAGTGAAACTATTCAGGCAGAAATGCACTCAAGGGAACTTTTAGAGGTTAATGTGCACGATTATAGACTTATTACGAGCATTCACGATTCTCGGATAGTTTTCTTTCCTATATTGAAGCTTTAAACTGATCGTATAAAAGAAGAAAAAGATGATTATTAACAAAAAAAAGAAGAAAAAAAAACACTAAGAGAAAGGACTTGCAATCAATACTCGATGTAAAAACAAAAGGAGAAAAAGAGAGAAATTTTCTTTCTTAGAAAAGCAAAAAAATACTGTACGAGTGTCCTTGTGTAAGTCAGGTCCACGAAGACACGGTTGGTGTGTTTATGAGAGGGTGTGTGACGGACCGGAGGAACCCGAGTGAGAACTCGACACCACTGGACAGCTTTTGAGATCGAAAAAAATCCATAAAACACGAATCCACTCTACATCCATCCAGTGGAAAATCTTCATATAATAATTATAATTCAAAATAATTAACATTTAATTAAAATAATGTTTTATTGGGGACAATTAACAGTTAAAGTAAAGACAGCTACTTAGTTTGAAATGTAAAACACAAAGATAAACGGCTGTTGGTTCAGAGACAAAAAATATTTTTTGCACACGAGCGTTCGGGCGTACGAGAAGCTGACCCTGCGATAATCTCACTTCTGCAGTACTGCGTCAGTAATAATCCCGCTCTGATTAAGCTCGAGTGTGCGTGCGTGCGCGTGTGGGTGGGTGTGCGCGTGCGTTATTCCGTACAAAGCAGTACCGTATGGCTTTACACGTACCGTACTGATATCACAACACAATTCTTTTTTTTTTTTTAAATGGAAAGTGCATCAGTAGCCCGTAAATTCTCAGCCCTAGCAGGCATGTGGAGTGTAGGCAAAATCTGTGATGCAATCTGTTGCTTTGTCAGCCCACACTGTGCCTTCTGAAGATGGGAAATGATGCGCACAAACACACACACACACACATACATATATATATATACAAATGAGTGTAGGCATGATCGCGCCGTTTTCGGAAACTGACCTAAATGCTGACGTCATCAGTATCCTTCATCAAAGAGCAAAAACAACAACAAAAACAATACTGACATCATGACGAGAGAGAGAGTGAGAGAGAGAGAGCGAGAGTGAGAGAGAGAGAGCGAGAGAGCGAGAGCGACCTGTTCTGGGTCTCGAGTGTGTTCTGGCTGCGCTGTGCCTCCTCGAGCTGGGCCTGCATCTCGCAGAGTCTCTGTCTGTACGTCTCCTCCTGAACGCACAGCATCTTATTCTCGTTCTGAAGACGCACCACCGTCTCCCTGGACCAGAGACGGGACAATACAGAGAGAGACAGAGAGACAAAAAGAGAAAGAGAGAGAAGATCAAGATGAACCCTAAACACCAGCGTACAGAGATAACAGGCTCGGTGGTTATAACCGCTGCTGATGAACCACAAAACAGTCGCGGCAGTGTGGGAGACAATAACTGTGTTTTTTTTTTTGTTTCCGCTATCTTGTGCGTTAGATTTTTATCAAACTGAATCGAGGCCCAGACTGACTGTGTTGTTATCTACAGCATCAGGAACAATCAATCCACAGTCCTGCGTCTGAACGAGTTCATCATCTGTTTACAGTAATCGGGTTAAACACAACAGCTACAGACATCACTGACGGAAACAACACACACGCGACTGTGAAGTAGGGTGTGTGTGTGTGTGTGTGTGTGTGTGTGTGTGTGTGTGTGTGTGTGTGTGTGTGTGTGTGTGTTTACTTAAACTCTGTAGGCATGATCTCAGATGCTAGGTTGCCCACTGCATCGTCAGAACCCAGAGAACCTGCGAAAGGGCAACACACACACACACACACACACACACACAGTGTATTAAGACACACATATCTCACTTTTTTTACTCATGGATGAAAATTAACTGAATTCAAAGGCGTCTCTTCTGCATAAACAAAAAAAAGGGTTTGTCTGTACATTAGTCAGATCATATCTTGACGTTTCATACACCAGAAAAGATTCTATACGTACATAAACACATGAATAAACACTAAATAAATAAATAAATAAATACTTCCGTTATAGTGCTGTGGAAATGCCTGACTTGCAAGTGCGCCCTCTTGTGGTGTTAAACTTACTTGATAAGTGACAGAGAAATATTACGCAAAACAAACACTTCCAGGTAACGATTGTTAATGTGTGTGATGATTTAGACGTGATGCTGGACGTTTATCTTTCTGTTGCAGAATTTGTTCACAGCATCACACAAAACTGTCCTGTAGAGAATTTATTGAATCTTCTGCAGTCCTCAGATCTCTGCCTGAAGTTTAATCTGCACTATAAAAGTGAAATCTAAATGTTGAGTAAAAGTGATGTTATGAACAGTTATGTGTGGGATTTAATAATCTACTTTAAAATAATCTACTAATGCGCTACTGTCTCAATGTAAACAAACACCTGCACCAATAGATATTAATTAGAGAAGATAAAGTGAATATTTTTACTGGGATTAGTTCATATTTTCACTTTGGCTGAAATAACAGCGCTGACGTGGTATAAGTGAATTTTAACACGCTGGAGTCGTTTTAAGACAAAACTTCATCTTTATCTGATCGACTTTTTCCATTTCTCATCTGTGATTCTCTCTCCGATTACCGAACAGGGAGTGTGTTTGTCTGTGAAATTACAGTTAAAAAAAAAAAAAAAAGAAGGATTTAATCTTAGCTGCAGGATTACATTTCTAGTTTTAACCTTTTAACCATTTCTACCAACTCTCTTCACTCGTCAGTGACTCGGACTCACTCTGGTTATAACCGGTATAACATCTACATCACATGAGCTGAAGGCGAGTCGTGAGATTAAACCGCACTGACCTGCCTGACTCAGACACTTCTGCTGCACCTGAACACAGCGAAGCTCCTCGTTCGTCTCCCTCAGTGTGTCCCGCTCAGATATCAACCTCTACACACACACACACACACACACACACACACACACACACACACACACACACACACATGTTATTGGAATTATATAATCCTCACACACACACATTCTGTTCCACATACACACACGACTTTATTATCCCCCACACACACCCCTGTACCTCTTTCTCTTTAATCAGAGCCTCGTACTTGTCGTTGAGGTTCTTGTACTCAAACTGCCACCTCTCCGCCTTCACGGCCTCGGACGAGTGTTTGGAGTGAAGCTCGTGTACCTGCGCAGTCAGAGGACACGCCACAGCCACGTGACACAAACCATACCATCATGACACGCCCCGGTCTCACAGAACTCGTCCAGAATGACGTCATAACTCACAGTAACCGGGTTAAACACAACAGCTACAGACATCACTGACGGAAACAACACACACGCGACTGTGAAGTAGGGTGTGTGTGTGTGCTGGTCCGGACCTGTCTCTTGTAGGAGTCTAGTTGTGTGCGTCCGGCGTGGGCCCTGCGCAGCTCCTCCTCCAGCTCACAGGTGCGCTGCATGTACACCGTGTTCTTCTCCTCCAGGAGACGCACCTGTCTCCGCAGGTCCCCCAGATCCTCCAGCTTGCGTTTGTAGGTCTCGACCAGCGCCTCCAGCCGGCTCACGCGGTCTGACGAGTGTCTGAACAAAGGCGGGACATAACCAAGTCATAACTGTTCACATCAGGTGCGCAGGAAACCCTACAGATAAACACCTCTTACTTTAAAAATAAAAATAAAATAAACTCTGGGTCTCTCATCATGTCCATCACACATCAGGTCTTTAGTCGAGTCCTTCTTCTGACCAGCAATAATAATGTATTTTTTGTAATCTCTGTGAAAAAAAAAAAAACAAACGAAAAAAATGGATTTCTCAGTAAGTGTGTCTGTACCGCAGGATGTCCATCTCGTCTTTGAGAGCCTGAGCCTCCTGGGCGAGGCTCGTCAGCTCCTCGTTGCGATGCTGCAGGTCAGACACGTCTCTCTCCAGAGCTTCACCCCGTACACGCAGGTCATCACGGCTGTTCTCCAGTCTACACACACACACACACACACACAATCAGTCTGCGACTGTACATTTCACTCCATCGGTGGGCCTCAGTGTGGAGCTCCACGTCCCAGTCTGTGGGCCTCAGTGTGGAGCTCTGCGAGGGAGCCCGTACGCTACCTGTAGTTTTCCTCCTGCAGTTGCTCGATCTGGCTCTGAAGCAGCAGCAGCTTCTTCCCTGTGATGGTGGTGGACGTGTCCTGGGGTTCACAGTGACTCAGTCTCTCCTTTAACGACTGGAGCTCGGTCTGCAGAGAGGACTTCTCCTCCATCAACACAGACAGCTAGAACACACACACACACACACACACACAGATCTCTAACAAAGTGTTTAAGACTCACGTCTCTTACACTGGCTGCAACAAAATACCTTTTAAAGATCAACGAGGTTTTATTATATTCCACACGAGATTAACCTCACAGTAATTATTATACTTCTGGTACAAACACAACAGCGGAGTTTGTTTTAAATTAGTTATATATATATATATATATATATATATTAAAAGTTCATGAAGTGAAGGCGTCGTGCACTGGACGGCGTTAGTCTTGTTTTGTCCTTCCATGCTGTAGACGTTAGAGAGAGAAAACACGGCCTGAGACGCATGCTACACGGAGCAGAACCGAGGCTGGGGTGGAGACACTTGGCGAGCCGTCACTCGGCGACAAAAGGACGTGAGGCTCGTGTCGAGGAGGAGACGTTTACTGCGAGACATGTATACTCACAGACACGCGGACGTCACGGCTCCGTAACGAACCCGATACGCTTTACAGGGACAAATACAGGGACTCAACTCAGCACCGAGGATTTAACCACTAACATTTTATACACACACACACACACACACACACACGTGTGTGTTAGGGGTGTGAGTGTCGACCTCTAGGGCAAATCCGACCTTTGATCGGTTTCTGTTTGAAATCAAGAAGTCTAATCTTTTAAGTGACAAAAAAAACAAAACAAGAATAAATCAGATATCTTGGCTTCTCTGAAACATTCACACACACTTCTAACGTTACAGAGTCTCTTTATGAGTGCACAGCAAAAAAAGAAAAAAAAAAAGTGGTAAGACGGGTCAAAATGAGACAAACTGGTGTCTGGTTGGAGTTGAAACACGCTGCACTTCAAACACACTGCAATTCCCATAAAACAGAACTTACTTTAAAATACAGACATACGACAAATCAGATAACACACTAATTAAGGTAGTCTGAAACAACTGAGCAGATTATACACACACACACACCTGCTGCTCGAGCTCTCTGTAGCGCTGAGACGCATCGTCCTTCTCGTCCAGCTCCTCGCTCAGGAAATAATACTTCCTCGACTAGAAAGAGAACGAGAGGGACGGAGTGAGACGGGGTCAGTGAGGTCACATAAGGAAGGCTCCGTCCCAAATCACGCACAAGAACACCATGTGGCAATTAGGGCGTTCTCTATATGTGGGAGGGGCGTGTACTCTGTCAATCACCAGAGAATTATGGGAGTCTGTGAACCCGAGCATGTGGAAGACGGCGGACGACGCCGCGTTACCGCCACAAAGTATTACAGGAGGCAGTTTTGAGCGACACACTCACCTGATAGTCAAAGTCCCCGTACGTTTCTGGGCTTCCCGACTCCACGGCCTCTTTGGTAAGCAGCTGGAGGACAAAACACAAGTCTGTTTTAAGTTTTATGATCCCTTAAGGAAACTCCGGAGTGAACCGTATAGAGAGTCTGTGCAGTGAGAGGGGTGTGTGTGTGTGTGTGTGTGTGTGTGTGTGTGTGTGTGTGTGTGTGTCACAGGACGAACACAAAGACACAAGATACAACCATGTCTTAGTGTGAGGGTTCGATGGCTTGTTTCATGTGGGTGCGAGTGAGTGGTCGCGTACGGAGCAAAACAAGAAAACCACACACGATACAGCGGTGGGGTAGACCAGGGTTAGTAAAAGGGCAAAACACAAGCAGTCAGGAAGGATGAGGTGCACACACACACACACACACACACATAGTGAGGACACTGCTGGCAAACAGAGGAGAAAGGAACAAGACGGGCAAAAGGGACAGAGAGAAAGAAAAGAAAAGAGAAGAGAAGAGGGCATAGAAAGAGAAAAAACGGAGACTGGGAGGAGACAGAAATAAGGGAAAGAAAGCAAGACTGAAAATAAGAGACACGGATCAGAAATTAAAAAAAAAAAAAAAAGGTAAGAATGAGAGAGAAAAGAAACATGCATACAAAAAAAGGTAAAAAAGCACAAGGAGAAAGAAGAGGAGAGAAAGGAGGGCATGGAAAGAAAGACGGGGGGACAGGGAAGGAACAGAAACAAAAAAGCAAAGAATAGGAATAAGGGAAATGAAGACATACTGTGAGAAAGATAAAAAAGGAAAAGGAGAAAGAAATTAAAATACACAGGGGCATGAAGAAGAAGATGGGAAAAAGACAGGAAAAAGGAAAAGGAAATAAATAGGAGGACCAGGATGGAACAGAAATAAAGGAAAGAAAGCAAAAATGGAAAAGAAAGTCAAAAAAAAAAAAAAAAGGACAAGGGGAAAAAAAAACAAGAGGTCAGGACAATAAGAAAGTGGGGCATAAAAAATAAGAGGACATGAAAGAAGCAGAAATGAGGGGAAAGGGAGTAAGAGAGGGAGAAAAAGAAGCACAGGGAAAAGGTAAAAGTAATGATAGGGAGAAAGAGGACAGTGGGACATGAGAGAAAGAAAAGGAAGCAAGACAGAAATAGAGATAAGGACAAGAATAAAGAAAACAAACAGAGAGAAAAACAGGAGGGCAGAGGAATTGTTAATAACTGAATAAAAGATTAAATAAAGAGATGAACTGGAGGAAAGGAAAGAAAGATGGAGGAAAAGAAATGAGAAAAGCGGGTAGTAGAAGTGAGACACCGGCAGCATGGACGAGGACGAGTCTGGTGTCTCCTGTAACTGATGTGGACGTCTGATAAACACTTTAATAAACACCGTGACTTTGCCGAGGGTTTGTACCTCCTGGATGGCGGTCATGACGACGTGCTGCACCGACTCCTCGAGGGTCATGATCTGCTGAATGTGTTCTACAGGAAGAGACACCACACACACACACACACACACACACACACACACACACACACACACAGCATTAAGGCGCCGCAGTCTGAGCGAAGCCGTTACTATAGAAACGGAGCGATGTGATGAGCAGCTGCGCTCCGAGATGAGACACGCCCGTGACCGTTAGCGCTTAATGGTCAGGCTGAAAGGTGAAGGCGGCGTGCGGTTTCCCAGGATACCTTGCTTCTTCTCGCAGCTGACCGCGCAGCCCAGCACCAGCTGCACCAGGCGACCCAACTCCGCCACGTCCCCCATCTCCCCGATCAGAGCGACGTCAGGGACGTGCTGCTCCGCCACCTGCTGCCCCAGCACCTGAGAGAGAGAGTAAATATGAGGAGGAGTAACTCGGATTCAGAACATTTTATTAAGAAAAAATATTGGCACCCTAGGATACACAAAACATAACTTGTGGTGCATTTTCCCATCAATATTACACATTTAAGGAACCTCATCTGGGCGGACGATGGGAACTGATCAACATCTTCTGCATATATAAGTGTGAAGGATATTACACATTGCTGTGAAAAAGTATTT
>JAAGKR010006659.1:0-40000 GCA_011419295.1 Clarias macrocephalus
AGACAGAGACACTGAGAGAGACACTGAGAGAGAGAGACACTGAGAGACAGAGACACTGAGAGAGAGACACTGAGAGAGAGAGACACTGAGAGAGACACTGAGAGAGAGAGACACTGAGAGAGACAGAGACACTGAGAGAGACACTGAGAGAGAGACACTGAGAGAGACAGAGACACTGAGAGAGACACTGAGAGAGAGAGAGACACTGAGAGAGACACTGAGAGAGAGAGACACTGAGAGAGAGAGACACTGAGAGAGACACTGAGAGAGAGAGACACTGAGAGAGAGACACTGAGAGAGAGAGAGACACTGAGAGAGACACTGAGAGAGACACTGAGAGAGAGAGACACTGAGAGAGAGAGAGACACTGAGAGAGACACTGAGAGAGAGAGACACTGAGAGAGACACTGAGAGAGACACTGAGAGACAGAGACACTGAGAGAGAGAAATGAAGAGAGAGACTGAGAGAGAGAGAGACACTGAGAGACAGAGAGACTGAGAAAGAGAAACTGATTGCTTTGTAACTGTGGGGGCCAGTGAGAAATGAAGATGGGAAAACACAAAGTGGTGTGTGTGTGTGTGTGTGTGTGTGTGTGTGTGTGTGTGTGTGTGTGTGTGTGTGTGTTAGCAGATTGTGAATGCAGTGATATTCAATTCAATGTGTGTGTGATGAAAACACACATCTCGTGTCTTTATCTCATCTCTCAGGCCGTACCGGAGGACGAGCGTCTGGCCATCGCCATCATCCTGGTCATGTGGGTCTCGGCTTTGGCGTCCTCACTCATCGACAACATTCCCTTTACTGCTACCATGGTAATGATCTCTGTGTGTGTGTCTCTGTCTCTCTCTCTCTGTCTCTCTCTGTCTCACCAATTTGTGCCCGTTTAAATAATAGATTTGATCTCTGTTCATTATTCTGACTAATTTTGAAATTATGTTTAATTGCAGATATGAACATTTATTATCATTTCACCGACCTGCAGTGTTCATAAGACATTTACATGTAGGCATTTGGCAGATGCTCTCATCCAGAGCGTTTATCCATAAGACCTACATAGAACCTACATAAGCCATTTCTGCCACCTGACAGCACAACGCCTAGTGTTCGATTCTTTTTACACTGCAGCAATTTACCAAGGATTATAGAATATATATATTTTTCTATTATTTATAGAGCTAATTTTACCTGAGCTTAATAATATATCCTTAATAATATATACATTTACAAATTATAGATATACACTATCTAGACATTAAAAAAAACATGAATAGACATTTATAACTAGTCATAAACATAGCAGTACAACACAACAGATGCCATAACAATAACAGTAAAGATAACTTTTGTCAGGCTTGAAGTTCAAGTGACATAACACCTGAGTAGTGACATTAGCAGACGTACTGCGCGCTTGTTCTACGAGGGTTCATGGACAGGCATTGAACATTCAGGAACATCATGACAGCCGGCACTTTGTAATGATTGTGACATAGAGGTGTCATAACCTGACATAGGAAACAAAACTTGTGCAGACATACTGTACGTCTGTCATTACTGTGTCACGAATGTGTTTTTATATAATGAATCTGCTTAAAATGTGTGGAAGGAGTCTCCAGTGTCAGAAGTAAAGCTGACGTTAACAGGTTATAACAGTTCCATTATAATGACCATGAAATTTTGTTAACACTTTGTACAAAGGCCTCAGGTTTATACCGTGCTATAGTGCATTCATAAGACATTATACCCTACAGCACTGTTTACAAATGAACGCATTATACTTTGAGACGTGCTTATAGCAGGTTACGTCACCTGATCATGTGCTATGCAAAGTGGTGCTTGGTGATGTGCTAATAAAGCTTCATGAACGTTACCTTTAGGAGATCATAAGGGTGAAGGTAGCACAGATTGCTGTGTAGTGTCATGATATTTTATGAATAATGATAATAGTGTGTAATAATGCCTCATGGACATGTTTATGTGTTTTTCTAGTTGGCTCTCCGATGTATTTCTCATTTCTCCTCTTCCCCTGTCCGTGTGTACAGTGACAGTACAGGACGAATCCGCCGGTAATAGAGCGACATTGATTTTGTGGCTTTTCATCGAGGTATAAGGGGAGAAGGAGAAAAACACGCCTGCCTGTTGGTTTTTCTTTCTCTTTTCTCCCTCTTTGTTGCTCTGCACGTTTCGGTCGTTTGACACGTCACAGAGTGTGTTTGGAATAAATATGTGATATCTAATTAGTTTCACAATCAGTGTGTGTACAGCGCTGTGTGGGCAATTAGCTTCTGTTGTGTGAGAACACATCATGAAGGCGAGAGTTTACTTTCACAAGCTTTTCTGACGCTGCTGTGTTTTTTGACAAAGTTCCTCAGGCAGAGCGTTCGACTGATAATAATCATAATAATAATCATAATAATAATAATAATAATAACAGCAAAAATAACAGAGCATTCAATTTATATTATCATTTATATTCCATTACTGATGATGATCATAATAATAATAATAATAATAATAATTATTATTATTATTATAAACAATGACAACAACGATAATAATAAACAACAATAACAAAATTATAACCACAAAACATTACTGCTACTACTGATAACATAAGAATAATAACTAAACAACAATAATAAAATAAATTCAATATGTTCACTAAAAAGAAGAAGAAGAACAAAAATAACGGCAGCAACACCAACAACAACAACAACAACAACAACAACAACAACAACAACAACAACAACAGCAGCAGTAAACAATTTACCAACAGTGAGGGTAAATATAAAACCTATATAAATGCTTTATGACAGCTGAGGTAAACGTACAGTACATACAGTATAAACATTTATAGAGGCTTATTGTAACAGACACAAGCCGGCGTAAACAGTCCGTATCTGTCCGTATTCTGGTCTTTGATTATTGTCTTGACAACAGTTTATACCTTTTGGAATAAATGTTTTCTAAATAATTATGTACAGGAAGGTTTATTTCAACTTCACCTCAGTATCTCAATATTGTTGATAGAAGCCTTTATAAATATTGCTGTAGTTTTACCAACAGTTTGACCAAACTGTCCTCTTTGACAGATTGTGTCTGTTGAAATGATGTTTTATACATATTAGAGCTACGGGCTTCTGTCAGCTTGACCTTAACACTGACAAAAAAAAAAAAAAAAATTCATTTTATAACAGACTATTTCTGTTGCTATAAGCATTTTAATATTATATATTTTTTATGTAGGCTTATGTCACCTTGACCTCAAGTTACGAGCAGCGTATTCCTGATGGATTAACCCTTTATACGTCTTTACGCAGCTCTATTTCAACCTGAACTTTAAAGTCTTCCATACGACGAGTATCACCTTTGCGATAAGCCTTATGTATGAATATGTATAAACTTATTTAAACTTGTCACCTAGAAGTTATTACCATCACAAACATAACGATAACTCATATCAGTTGGAATAACCATTTATAAACGTTTATGTAGGCGTATGTCACTTTGACCATCAAGTCTCCTTCAGGGCCGATGCTGAAATGTCCTTTTATAAACGTTGATGTATCTTGTTGTAGGTTAACTTGGAATCAAAATCAAACGAAAGTAGAATCTCCTTGGATTCGGACTGACAGTGTTGCTCTTAGCATAATGCGTCTCTAAAATGAGTTAATTATCCAAACATGAGGTTAGAAATGGATCAAATGAATATCGACGGTGTGAGGGGTTTCCGTACTGTATCAGGCTTCCTGGCTCTTTCCAGATGGGATTTGAATAGTTATTTGTGCTCCACAGGAAAGATAAAAGTGCTATTTTCTTGTCAGATCAATTGCAAGGTTGTTCAGGATGCTTGGACCCGCCCTCTCCGTTCTGCGGCCCGGCGGAATGAGCCGGATGGAAAAACGCAGTAGAAAATGTAATGGCGATTGAGCTCAGTAATATACCGTATTCGAGCTCATGGCAGCTGCGTCTTCCTCGTGTGTTCCCAGGAAAATAATAAAGACCACGATGGGCTACATAGTGGACTGGAGCTGAAAGCGAGGACTTAATCTGCAGGTTTTGATGCCACGGCGGCATTTAAACTCGGTTGTTCCTGAGCGCTGTAACTACAGCAGAACATTCAGTGCATCTTGTCATAATCTTAAGGGTCTTCATCCTTCACACCAGACTGCCTTTGTCAACAGTAAACCTCTTTCACTTTAAACCGCACTCATTTTGTTGTAGATATTTATACAAGCACAGTCTAGCGGGAATTAAAGCTCACAGCTAGCTGTTATTAGACGCTTACTTATCATGGGACGTACTGCATGGAATGAAAAAAAAAAAGGAAATTATAATGATTTCCAGATTCAAAGAACTTTATTAATCCCAGGAGGAAATGACTTTGCCTTGTTACGGCTCTCGCTGTCCGACACAAGAAAGGAATAATATTGGAAATAAATACATTTAAATGTTTTTCAAGTAGCAATATATAGAGAAAAAAAGCTATGCAAAAATTCGAACCGATAGACTTTCCGATAATGTATGAGGGCTGTTCAAGTCAAACTGGGACTTTCTGGTTAAAGAAGGCCGTACGTCTGTGAATGACGATCCCGGCCGAGGCGGTTCGGGGCTGAACTGAGTCGCTCCTGCGAACAATCAGCAAATCAAACGCCTGATTCTTAAAAAACGATGGATAACGTTTCACCAACTTGCGGGAGAGACTCATCTGTGTGTGTGTGAACTGTACACACACTCATTCACCAACACCACCTGCACATTACAGGTGAGTTATCGCCACATCCCCTGTACAGTCCTGATCTCGCTCCAAGACATTCCCACATGCTTGGAAAAGACATCAAAGCAGTTCCTGGGGGGCCGGCGTTTCAGACATGAAGCAGGCAGTCTGATCACGGCTCCGGCGTACTGAGAAAACTTTCCACCTTGATGGTGTCCAAGCACTAGTGGCGCACTGAGATAAGTGCATTAGTGTATCAGGGAAATAAAGGGGGAAAGTCCCGTTTTGACTTGAACGGCCTATATATAATTGGCACAGTGATTAGTGAAATTACAGTGTTACTGTTTAATATTGTAATTACATTACAAACATCTAAAACATGTCTTACAAATACACAAGTGATATACGATGCATATATATTATTTTTATTGTAGTACGATGTTTAGTTCGTCTATCTAATCGCAGTTACACAAAAACTGTTCTTCTAAGCCACAGTGGATCACCGCACTTGAGTTTTATGCTGGAGCCACTTCCTGATGCAACGCTCCCATTTCATCCGTGCTTGGGACTCTGCCTCACCCTCGCTGGGCTTCTTTGAGAAACGTGTAAATAATCAGACAAGGCCACTGACACACATTACATTAACACCATCACAACTCCTGCGACCTCCTGACCTGCACACATGCACTCAAATGAGCGAGTGAACAAGCCATGAGCGTATCGTCATCAAGTCTGATTGGCTTGAGCTGGAAAACAAATTACTGCGAGTACAAATTACACTTGCTTATTAGAAGACCTTGGCCCTGATCGATCCCAACAAAGCAGCACAAGAGCTCAAAGCCAACCTCCATCACGCTCATGGCAATAAAAGAGTCCGTTGAATTCCGATGAAACACGACTGGAGATGTTTTGAAACATTTTTCTGTCAGTTACAAGGTGAACTAAAAAATACACCACAGCAGCAAGAGTATTTGTAGGCACTACTACACCATCTTAAAAATCAGGTGATATAAATGTGCTTTTCCATTTAAAAGTCAACAAGAAACGCATTCAGCTATACGCCATAGATGCGTGTGCTTTAATCACGTGCTCTAAATGTTAGTTACTACAGCATAATGTGCTGAAACTGCAAGAAATTTGTCAAGAAAATCTGCTTTCTGTACATTTTTACAAAAAATGTTTGGAGCATACTTTTATAATATACAAAAATGAATTGGAAAACAAAGTTTAAATAAGTGCACTTGAGTAATTACACGAAACTTCAGCCTCTGGTTTGCTGATTGGAGGATTGAGGGTTTGAGCCGATCGGTCATCACTGTTGAGTCCTTGGGCAAGACCCTGCACCCTACACCTCATAGAACTCGATTACTGCAGGCAGTGTCAGTCCCAGTCGTGGTTAGGAAATGGGAGGGTTGTGACAGGAAGGGCAACCGGAGTAAAAACCTGTGCCCCATCTTAAAGATCAAATGATCCACTGTAGTGACCCCAAGGATTAAAAAGGGCAAAGGCCAAAAGTCCAAATACTAATATTTTATGCTATTCTGAGTTTTGCTAAATTTTAAAAACATCTGGGTCTAAATTCCAGCTGTCAAGTCAACTATTTTCAAGTGAAAATTGGGTCTCAACTGTTTGTTTAAGTCACCTAGTCCTATGTTTAAACCCCATGTGACGTAGCTTCAAGGTCAAATCCCACATCACTTATCCTCAAGGTCAAATCTCAAGTCACTTAAAGGTAGCCTCAAGGTCAAATGTAAAGTCACTTAGCTTCAAGGTCAAATCTCAAGCCACTTGGCCTTTTTGATTGAGTCTCAAGTAACTAAGCCTCTTGCTCAGATCTCAAGTCAATTAGCCTCAAGGTCAATTCTCAAGATACATAGCCTCAAAATCAAATCACATGTCATTTAGCTTTAAGGTCAAAAGTCAAGTCTCTTAGCCTCAAGATCAAATATCAAGTCACTTAGCCTCAAGGTCAAATCTCAAGTCACTTAGCCTCAAGGTCAAATATCAAGTCACTTAGCCTCAAGGTCAAATATTAAGTCACTTAGCCTTGAGGTCAAATCCCAAAACACTTAGCCTGTCACGTAGCCTCAAGGTAAAAAAAAAGAAAAAGTAACTTAGCCACAAGATCAAATCTCAGGTCACTTACCCTGATTGTCAAGTCACTTAGCCACGAGGTCAAATCCCATGACACTTAGCCTCAAGGTCAAATGTCAAGCCACTTAGACACTTAGCCTCAACTTTGTGTTTACCTTGAGTCTGTGAGTTTCAAGCCACTAAATGCATTTGAAACTTTAAATTGCTTTTCTAGACACTCAAATCTGAAGACTTTAGCCATTAAAACAGTTTACTATATATAGTGTTTGTAAAAATCCAATTCAATTAAGTTTTATTTGTATAGCGCATTTAACAATTGTCAAAGCAGCTTTTATCAGAAATTATGGAAGTTTGTATGAAATGAAAATGATCACAATACACACACACACACACACACACACACACACACACACACACACACACACACACACACACACACACACACACACACGTGTTAACGTCAGAATCCTGCCAGTTGTGCTTTTTAGTAAAGCCTTAATCGTCTTCTGCTTTTCACAAACGCACTCTCCATGTAAGACTAATTTGTGAACTAATTCACAGTGGAGGTGAGTCTTTAGTCGACTAACTTGCTTAAACACAAGTTTTTAGGTATTATGTGTTCCCAGGTACAGTCTAAACGATCCAATCTGCATATTCATGGAAAGGGTCTGTATTGTCACCGCACATTTCTGCTAACTTTAGTAAATCAGCGCTGCGGTGTTTGAACCCGAGCTGAGACGCGTATGAGGCGTCACTGTACTCCAAGCGTATTTTCATCCCGATCCAATGTTGCCGATGCTTTGATTCATGCAGTTGTGTCTGTTAGGGTGAACAGAAATAGATTAATGCGATGCTGCTTTTTTATTGATTTGCTTTCCTCCCCTGAGCTGTGCGGTGCAGAAACACGACTCAATCTGTTAACAGCCAGGTTCCTGACAGTCACAAAGCTTTAGAGAGAAGGGAAGATGGAGTGAATTTTAATGGAGAGCTTAAACGAAGCTAAAGTTTATGTCGGGTTCGTTTCAGGTTCTGCGTAGTTATTGTCTCGAACGTTGATGAATTGTCTGTTTATTTGACGTGGCAGATTCCCGTGCTGATCAACCTGAGCCAGGACGACGACGTCAACCTGCCGGTGAAGCCGCTCATATTCGCTCTGGCCATGGGAGCGTGTTTAGGAGGTGAGTGAACGTTCCAGCGTCGTGCTCCGTGCACGAGTGAATAACTCTCATCCTTTAGAAACAAGACAGTAAAAAGTTATCAAAAATCTGAGATGTTTAATTCTTGTATAAGAATCAACTTTGTAACACTTTCTGTCAGTCTTTATAACTTACATTGTTGATGCATTATACACATTCCCGGTTCCGTCCGAGAGCTGCGCCGCTGTTCCTCATAATGACCCAAACACCATTACAGAGCTCTATTACGCTTCATTAAATACACAACGCACAGCCATGAGGCTTCATAAACCCAAGGCGTGTCAGTCTCAAGCTCTTATTTACGATGGAGCACAGAGTAAACAAGATGAAGATGTGCGTGTGTGTGTGTGTGTGTGTGTGTGTGTGTGTGTGTGTGTGTGTGTGTGTGTGTGTGTGTGCTAATTCTTCAAAGGTGTCGTTAAGCTCTTATTTACGATGGAGCACAGAGTAAACAAGATGAAGATGTGCGTGTGTGTGTGTGTGTGTGTGTGTGAGTGTGTGTGACAGCACTCTGGTCTAATAGGACGAGGTGTGCTATTGATCGAGGAGATGCTGTGACAGGCTCTGTCGTGCGAACGTGTCGTATCGAGCCGCTTTCTGCAGGACCGAAGGAAAAGAAAAAAGCCACGTCCTCACAGAGTTATTACTGAGGCTGCGTCCTCCGGATCCGACGAGCGTTTGTAGAAAATAATAAGACGCACATATTTACTTTATTTACACACGATTAAAAAAAATATTCGTCATGTATTTTTCCGTGATTTATTTTTTAGATTGTATTTTTTATGATCATTAATCCTTTGACATTATTCCATTTTTTTTTGGAGGGTTTTATCACATGATTCATTTAAGTTATAATCTCCCATATACAACTTTATTCTCTATTATACAACTTTATTATCACACAAGGGTCTTTAATGATTGATTGTTTTGAATTTTTCACTTGATTCACTATTTTCACATGTGCTTCGTTCACAATTCACTATTTCACTGGGTTACTGATGGGAAGGTTGCAGGTTCGAACCCCGGCACCGACCACAGTTGAGCCCATGAGCCCTTAACCCTGTGTGCTCCAGGGGGCGCTGTATCCTGGCTGACCCTGCGCTCTGACGCACAGCTTCCTAACACGGATGTGTGAATGAATCATTCCACTCTGCTGTTAGGTTCATGGCACAAATAATTAAACAATAATAATTAGTGTCATTTGAAACATTTGAATCTTTCACACAATTTTCACAATACGATATTTTCACGATTCACTACTTTCACAATATTATTTTCTTATGTCAGTCATTTACATTCATTAACTGTTTTTCATATCTAATTATTTCACATTATTTGATACTTCATTTTCATTTTCCCTTTTTTTTTTACACAATTCACCGATTTTTCACATGATTCTTTCACATGGTTCGCTTACTTGCACAGTATGAAGTTTTCAGCCGATTCAGTACTTTCACAAAATGATTCTTTTACACGACTCGCATTTGATTCTTTATTTTTTATTGATTGATTTTTACACTTAATTCTTTTACACAATTCAATTATATAAAGATTCGGCACCTTTTTATGATTTATTTGATATTTTTTATTCTATTTTTTATCCCATTTTCTCCACTTGATTACTTTCTTTTGACATGTGATGACATGCTCGTTCACATGATGTCACACATGATTACTTGCATTCACGTGTTCAGCTTTTCCTCACATAATCACATGTGACACTAAGAGCGAGCCGCGACGCAACCCAGCATCACCTCGAGTCCAGGACATACAGTACCGTATAAAGCAAACCTGTTTTGAGAAAACTTAGTGTAACCTGTTACAGCACCGAATTGTCTTTTATTTACAGCTTAAAATCTGACAATGTGTTTGGTTCATTCTCAAGTTCACGGCGACTCGGAGAAACTCCTGTCCCTCGTTTCTGTAAATCTCAGATAGAGCTCCATCTATTTCTCATTTATTTCCAAAAGAGCTCCAGGGCCCGCAGGTATTGATGAAGAAGCAGTGTGTTGTCTTCATCAGAAAGTGATTGTGTCTGAAGTGGAGACAGGAGTAGCTCTCTGATCACCGAGACGAAACGAAACGTCCTAAAAAACATGTATATATTAACAGTTTTTAGTCTTCACCACTGAAAGTTATTACATTTTCCTTTTTCATGTTTATTCTCCAGAGAGCTGCTGTTTGGAAAATGTTGCGTGAAAGCTGAGGCAGAATCTGTGCATAGTATACAGTAGTAGTAACATACACACTATAAGGACAAAAGTATTTGTCCAACCCTAATCCTAATGCTTCAGCGTACCAAGCGTACATCTTGGACAATGTCATGCTCCCAATAACAGTTTGTTGAAGACCCTTTTCTATTCCAACGTGACTCCGCCCCAAACACACGGTTTGATGAGTTCGGTGTGGAAGAACTCGAGCGGCCCGAGCACAGAGCCCTGAGACCTCGACCCCGTCGAGCACCTTTGGGACGAGCTGGAACGGAGATTGCGAGCCGGACCTTCTCGTCCAACATCAGTGGGAGCACCACGGGATAAACCCGATCAGTGCATTCACATATATCTCGTAAGGAACAATAGATTCACATTAAAAACAGGATCAGAATAAATACATTTATTTCAGAACGGAGGAGTTTATGCTTCTTCGTGGTTTCTCGGCAACGTGATGAACTACTGTAGTACGACTGCAGACGTTGTAATGAAAGCAAAGACAAGAACCTTCATGAAGGCATTAGTGGTAACATTGGAATAAAATAAAATAAACATGGGAAAATGATAAAGCAGACTTGAAAGAGAACAATAATAATGTTCCATCTCACCACAACCCCCCCATGATATTTTTTAGTTTGTATACAGCATTCTATTCTTATTAGCTTCATTAAAGTGTCATATGCTTTGAATTGTAAAATATATTCAGTGTTGTTTTCTTCTGTCCTAATTATTTTTAATGAACTGTTTTTACTTAGAATCAAGAAATTAGCCGTGCTGTTGTATAACATTATCTTTAATTCGGTGGTTATCCATCCATCCACCCATCCCTCCATCTATCTGTCTGCAGGTAACGGGACCCTGATCGGTGCGTCGGCGAACGTCGTGTGCGCTGGAATTGCAGAACAACATGGATACGGCTTTTCATTCATGGAATTCTTCAGGTTTGGACTTTTTAATATTCTCTACTTATATATAATAACATAGAATATAATATATTGATATTGATTATTGTCACTGTATTCCTGTATACCACAAAAATTAGTATTGTTACTCTAATAATGCATTTCAACATACAGTATGAACACAGACACACGACACTACAGGAGATGAGATCAGAAGGGAATAAAGTGAATAAAACCACAATTCAGGAATGACAATATGCACAAATGAGTAATATAAAATATAAAGAGGCTCTGATGAGCTGATGGCTCTGGAGGAAAACCCAGACCCACCCTGTCTCTCAGTCCTGCACCGCCTGCTAGTTGGGGCCAGGCTGCCGGGGGTCCCTGATGGTGTTGGCGTCTCTGTTTAGGTGCTGTAGCGGGAAGCGGCGAGATCCCCTGAGCAGCTAACGATCTTTCCAGCTGTTATTCTTTGTAGAGAAGACTACAGTACAGATGAACAGTATGTTAACATCTCCAACCTTTTTCGCACTACAGACCAGTTTTATGTAAGACATTTCACCACGGGCCGACCATCTCGTCACCGTGACGACGCATCATAACGCGCATAATAAATACAACTTACCATAATGCAGAATTAGTGTGAGACGATCCCATCTAGCAGTGTTTGGAGACACTGAAGTGTGTTCCTCATGTCCCGTCTGCTCCATAATTTAGTTTTCATTGCCGTCAGTGCAGACGACCGGCTTGACAATTATACATTGCTGAGGGCTTTCAATATATTGTGGCTTGATTTTAATCCCGAACGCCATCAGAGTTGAAGCCGTGTCGAAACATACGAGGGTGAGTCAAAAATGATCCTACGGGGTTGAAGATTCACTTCTGATGAGGGAACACAAAAGCCTGTCGACAGATGGACAGAGTGTATTAAAGAAGCAAGAAGTTTATGTTAGAAAAATGATGTATTTGTCTCTTCTAAAAGTTGTTTAAAATAAATTCTAGTCAGAGTGCGGCTAATTTTTGACTCCCCCTCGTCCCTTTAAAGGCCACCTTCAGTTTGAATCGCAAGTAGTTGATCTTCTTCGGGCCCGGACGTGGCGGATTCGCCCGGCATGTTCACAGATGTGTCTCCGGACCTTTTCCTTCCCAGTTCCTGGGTTTTTTCGAGTTTGGGAAGTCATGCTCGAGCTCCTTTACACTCAAAGACAGGTGATCGTGCACCAGCTGGGACAGTGAAGGCTCAGACTCAGACCTTTTCCAAAATCCTAGCTAATGTTTGAAACGTGTCAAATATTCCCGTGTCCCCTCGCCGTCCCCGCAGTTCCGTTCCAGTTTGGCTCTGAATGCAGCCACTTTGTCTGCCACCCTGAAGGTGCTTGTCGAACTCTAAAGTGACAGATTGAGTTCACTGAGGAGGCTGAATATGTAAAATAAGATATGCGAGATTTGCGAGTTCTTTCATGCTGCCAGTTCGTCTTTTTCCAGAAGAAAATCTCTGGAGCGGCTCTCGTAACTCAAACACAGCGATTAACCTTTACAAGCTTCTGTCTATAAGTGAAGGTGTTTGTGCTCCTCATCCATCTCCTCACAAAGCTGCTCGAACAGACGCAGGTGAATATCATGTACTCTGATGTATTTAATAACTTTAATCTTTAAGTTCAGGTGACACTTTTCAACTAGACAGATTTCTCAGTGCACGTCATGGTGCGTAGTCTCGCGTTCAGGTGTGAACTCTTTGAACCGAGCAGTGAACCCAGACGCCTCCCAGTCACGGCAGCAGACACAAATGGACTGCTTCAGTTTTCCTGACGTGTAATTGGTTAAAGATTTCGATAGTTCTGCAGCTGTGGTGTAGGTTGGAAACAGTAACGCACCCTATCGCTCATCATATTTCATCTTTCTGAAATAAAGACCACACCAAAACAAGCACTGCTCTCAGCATCAGCAGACTCGGCAACTGGACTGTGTACCACGCCGATGCGTTAATGCTTTCTAACATCAGTCGGTCTTGTGATGGCGCTCGCCGAAGAAGGAACCTGTTCTACCTTTCTAAGCAGCTTCTCCTAAAAGTTCATGACAAACGTCCTTAACAGCATCGACTTTTCTCCCCCAGTAAAAGCAGTACTCCTTCTGCACCTGAGCAGGACGGCTAGAGACACTGAGGACGATGCTCCCAGTGCTGCCACATCTTTGACATGGTGGCCTTTAGTAATTGCTTCTGTCCTTCACGTTCATGTTTTTAAAAAACTCCAAGGGCTTGTCTTGTAATGGAGGCTGCTGAGTCTCTACGTGACGGAGCAGTTTTGAAGACTCCGTGACCTTATTGGCCGCCCGGTCGCCACGTGTTATACAGAGCGGCCGTGGAGCATTCTGTTAGGACTTTGTTAGAAATGTTCTTTTAACTGTACTGGCAGTCGTAGAGTCTCCTCTGCTCTCATCATCGGATCTTTTTCCCTTATTTACTTATTTACTCATTTTAGCTGCAGCTGTATTTTATGGGGCAGCGAAATGAGAAGACCAGTTTTAAAAAGCGAGGTTGTCTATAGACGAAAATGTACATTTACCCATAATCCCCCTCTCTACTGGACACCTGATAACACAAGAATAAATAAGATTAGAATGTATTATATTATTATTTGTAATATTAATCGTACTCAAGCACTATCTTGGGACTTTTAGTGAAGTTAATATTTCTTTTATACTTAACATTAGACATAGTAAGTTTAAATTATACTATGAACAAAGCAAAGTTTATTTAGTTTATACCAACATTAAAGCTTCTGATTATTGGATATTTTTATGTTGTCTACAGCAATTCAGTCATAACGTTTAATAGAATTAATAAGTTTTACATTAATTATGAGCATAAGAATATATTTAACTTCTCCTACCCATCTTTGTTAAAAGATGTAAAACTTATTATACACACTTCAGGAAAAGAAAAACTTGTATATCTATTTTAATACTGAATGTATTGCTATATGTTGGATATTGATATAGTATATGATAATACATATTATGATAATATTATTAAGTATAGATTATATTACAATATTTTCCCCATTATTTTATTTTTATGATTTTATGATTGAGCAAAATATATTTCTGTAGCACTTATTATAAATGTTGAATTTATCTTTAAAAAGGTTGAAAAAAAAAAAACCCCAGACACGTTAAGATATCAACTACTCAATTATTATTACAATCAAAGGAAAGTAATCGCCTTAATCACTGTAAAAAATATTCAACAGTGGCAGCTGAAACATGATACAGTAAGTTGCATTTTTTTGTTTGGTCTTACTAAGAAAAACACAGACAGACTGGTTCCAGAACCGTGGCTATAATTAATTCATGAATTTTTGTAAAAAAAAAAAAAAAGAATGAAAAATGACTGTAGTATAAAAGAAATATAAGAATATAAGATATTGGGCCAAGTGTTGTGCCATAGTAGGAGAATAATCAACTTCAGGGTCGTATTCAGCTTCATCACCCTGGCATGCTGTTGATTGCTTTCCTTCACACACACACACACACACACACACACACACACACACACACACACACACACACACACACACACACACACACACACACAGGTGTCTTAATAAGCGAATAAACAAACTGAGCATAATGCTGGTTATCGTGAGGTTTTCTGTAATGAGATGCATATTTATCATTTGTGGAAGGAGTCTCCAGTGTCAGTGTTTTTATAGTTACAGCTCAGGGGGTTTAAGGCACTGGATTACTGATCAGAAGCTCCGTCTCCACCTGGTTGCCATAGTCTGGCCCTTGAGCAAGGCCCTTAACCCTATCTGCTCCAGGGGGCGCTGCATTATGGCTGACGCTGCGCTCTGACTCCAGATATGCGAAAAACTAAATTTACTGTTCAGTAATGTATACAGTATGTGACAAATAAAGGCTGAACTTTTTGATTAGAAAATATTAAATTGTGTATGTTTACGCTGGGGATTCTTAAATCAGTTTCTAAAGTTGTAAGTATAATTAAGTAATTGTGAGTATAATTACACACACACACACACACACACACACACACACACACACACACACACACACACACACACACACACACAGGCACACACGTACTGTTGATTATTTTCCAGTAACAGCACCACAGACATTGGTTTAATTCCTTACATAAGAAGGCTTTCATACTAAGAATACACAAATCTTCCTTCCAACTGAGAACACACACTCAACTACACATGCACAAACACACACGCACACACACTTACACAAACAGACACACACCGCGTGCCTCAATCAGACAGGCATTCACATTCCCCTTTTCACTATTGACCACTGCCGTGCTTCCAGCTGGGAAAGCGCCAGACACCGGGAAGCTTCTGCACCAGCCAGGAACGTCGGAACGCACTTTCATCAAGCAGGTGGCAGCTCGCGGGGAGCCAGAACAAAAAAAAAAAAACCTGAGAGAGATGAGATGTTGAATATCTCCGGCAGGCGCTCAGCCACACTTTCTCAAGAGCTAATCAGTGAGCTGATTTTATTTCATTTTTTTCCTCTCAACATTCAAAAGTATTTGTGGATCTGTCGAGTCAAAGATGGAGTCTAGCGCGAGAGTCGCGCTCTGAAAGCAAATCTGTCACGGTGCAAAATTACAGGCGGATTGAGAGGCTTTTGATTTAGATTTTTTTTTCTTCAGGTTTATATATCGAGTTCGAGTTGATTGGCACGGATTTCATTTGCATCATGATTCTCCAATTCTCTGCACGCCGAGCCTGAGTGACACGCACTGTACAGCAAGGCCTTTTTAAACCTAGTGTGAGGCTAATAACACCTTCATTAAAACATGCAGCGTAAAATTTTAATAAATCCTAAAAAAAAAAAAAAAAAACCTTTTTGCAGGGGATCCGAATAATTACAGACCAATCACACTTACACTAGTAATTATGAAGAGCCCTGAGAAATTTATCCTGCGTCATAGAGCCAGCCTCCCTCCCTCCTTCGACCCACACCAACCAGCACAACTGTAAAACGAACAGGGTCGCCTGAGGAGGCCGTCACAATCTACACCGCGTTAGAACACTGGGACAGCCAGGAGGTCAGGCCGCTTCATTGACTTTAGCTCAGATTTTTATTATACTTCATATTTTCCTACCGGAAATACTGGCCTCCCACATTCCCTCCTCCACTGGCACACCCCAGGGGTGTATCCTGAGTCCACTTCTCTACTCCATGTACACTGAACACTACAAAGACTTGAAGTGTGGGGGAGTGAAAATTAGGCACCGCCTACACATATGGGATTTCCACCAAGTGGAACACCTGGATGGTCTCATGTCACAGCAACTGGTTTAACAGAGACTACATTCACATTACCAGCCTGAAGTGACTGAATTCCAGATTGGTCAGATTTTTTTTTTGTTTTTGTTTTGTTTTTTTATGGCTGTCTGAACGAACAAACATTGAATGTTTTACAGATTGGATCAGACTCACTTTTGTGTGTGGTCCTAGATCAGATGCATACAGTACCTCATACATGGTCATGTGACTTGAATGAGCAATCAGAATTAAAGAATGTGGTTCGTAATATGAACATATTGTAGTCATCCTCAGGAGGAGCAACGTGGAGAGGAACCTGTTGGTGGCCTTTGTTTGACTGGGCGACAATTGAGAGTCTATTATTTTACCCGTAGATCATTTGGGACCGGGTCACACAGAAAGAATGATATACAGTGTAATATAGCGTTAGTGCGCCACGGTGGCGGTAAAAGTGTTTGTTGAAATAGATAAAAGGTAAAAATAATCTAAAAAAAAACGTAGCTAAAACTAATCTGCTGATCTTTAATGTAATCAGTGATATTATTATTATTATTATTATTATTATTATTATTATTATTATTATTATTATTATTTGAGGTTGAAGCTCACGTACATGTCTGTGTGTCTCTCTGTCTCACTTATTAACACACAGAAATCACATTCTGTAAGGTCGAGTATCTGACGCCTTGTTTACACTAAGTTGTACTTCTTTGGTGCTCAGACAAATACACTCGCTGTTCGGTAATCGGAGAGAGAATCACAGATGAGAAATGGAAAAAGTCGATCAGATAAAGATGAAGTTTTGTCTTAAAACGACTCCGGCGTGTTAAAATTCACTTCTACCACTTCAGCGCTGTTATTTCAGCCAAAGTGAAAATATGAACTAATCCCAGTAAAAATATTCACTTTATCTTCTCTAATTAATATCTATTGGTGCAGGTGTTTGTTTACATTGAGACAGTAGCGCATTAGTAGATTATTTTAAAGTAGATTATTAAATCCCACACGTAACTGTTCATAACATCACTTTTACTCAACATGTAGATTCACTGATGGAGGCAAAAGATTCAGTAAATTCTGTCCAGACAGCTTTGTGTCACGCTGTAACAAAATCTGATCGGACAGACAGACAGACAGACAGACTGTCAAAATTGGTCCTCCAATGTATGAAAGGTAAAGATATCATTAAAAGAGAGAGTTCTGACCGATGTACAGACAAAACATAGTATTGTATATACAGTAAGATGGTATAAAATATATTATATAAAAAATTTTGTTTTATAAAAATTTGATAGACTGAAGTACATTTCTACTAATTTGGTATAGATGAGCTTAACCCCGACTTGAATTTCAGGGGTAAATTGGGCCGTGTGTGTGTGCCGATGGTTTATCGCTGGCTGTGACTCCCTATGGGGATTATTTTTGTACCCCTTATTTAGCAGCACTTGGAAAAAAAAATGGAGGCAGCAGATGTTAGGATAATTGCTCATTCATCATTAGCCTCCCTCTTTTAGTCTCGTCCCCTCAATTACCGAGCGGAGAACCCAGGCCACGGTTATGGGGAGGTGTTTAGACGGTAAGCTTCTGGAGATGATGTCAGAAACAGGCCTGTAATTCATGCAGTTGATAATGCGAGCTCTCGATGGAGTTCGCCCGTGAGGTTTTTGATAGATGACTGGTTCTTAAGGGCAGGCGGTAATTGGGTCTCGTTGGTGTGTAATTGGGAAGTGTTGGGATGTTGAGGGAACTGGGAACTTGGTCAGGATGTAGTCATTTCCTGTGGGATACTGGCCTGGTGCTAAAGGAGAAACTCGGCTCTTGTACTAGTGACTAGTGACAAGACCGTGACCGATTTATTAATAATAATAATAATAATAATAATAATAATAATAATAATAATACATTTAATTTATTAGCACCTTTTAAGTACCTAAGGACACTTTACATCGGACATAAAAAGTAAGAAAATTAATAAACAATTGAGAATAAAATCATTGCAAATAAAATACTAGACAATTAAGGACAGCAAGATTAAATATAGTATAAAATAAAGTAAAATCAACAACAACAAAAAATAGTAAGAGTCAATCAGTGATCAATATTTAGAAATTAAATCACTAATATTAATAATAAATAAATAAATGATTAAGTAAGTACTTACCCCATCCCTATTAAGCAAAAATCCACGTCTTATACATGTTTATACATTCCGATGGATCTCCAGTGCATGTGTGTGTTCACAAAAAACAAACCAAAAAATTCCCATTTTTATTATTTACTTAATAATAAAAGTAAAAGAAGTTTTAAAGGTTTAAAGAAGCCTGATGTGAGCTCATATGAGACGAGCCCTCCCCTGGCATGCATTGCTCATCGCTGCTGTCCTGTGGAGGGGCGTGGCTTAGCTGAAGCTCATTTACATAGAAACTGACATGATGTATTTGGAGGAGTGAAACAGAGGGAGTTTAAAGTATAAGACAGATAAAAAATCAATCTGAGAGGTATTTTAGCTGGGACATTAAGAGCCCAACCCCCCAGTGTTAAAACCTTTTATTTATAGTTGACTATTTTAAAAACATTGTAGATTTTTTGCTATTTTTTTATTTAAAAAATAAATAAATAATTTACACTAAAAAGTACTGTTAAGTAACGCCTTGCTCCCCACGGATGTACTGTAGCATGGCTAACCTGTTTTAGCGCCCTGCATCATGTTAGCGCTGCTTGTTTCGATTTCTCTACATTGTTTTCTAGCATTTTCATTAATAATGGAATAAAATTTGGCTCATTGTGTAGCTCCGAAACAAAAAGGCAGCAGAACAAAAGTGCCATTTGAAGCTGCTCTGATTCACCTCCGCATCATTCGTGATCGCTTCACCCACCGATTAGCGATTAGCATTCCCGTTCACAGCCGGAGCTACTCCTGCACCTCACACAATGCTAAAGCGGCTCTCCGAGGCTACAGGTGTGCCATCTGCATCTGGCAGCGAGTCAAACGCTCACGGAAAACGGCAATCGAGATCAGTGAGCGGCGTTCAGCTGAAACCCTGAACTCATCAGACACGTCCGTACATCAAACATTTCTCGCTTTTGCTTTCCTGGACTCGCTCTCTGACCACACACCTGCTTGTGTTTTCAAGCATGGCTTAATACGGACCCGTGTCTGGGTTTAAAATGTCCACAACGAGGCAAAAAGGAAACTACAATAAAAGCAGGTCAACAGAACATCATTATTGAACATTTGGTCCGGAAGCTTCTACTGTAACTGCAATGACACTCCAGTGGATTTAAACTTAAAGTAACAAAAAATGACTCAAGCCCTTGCTGTTGCCACTATCACCACCTGGGGGTGGATTGTTTTCCCTAATCAGCACCAGCACCAGGACATGCTCTTACTGCATTCGCCCAGTGTATTAGGAACGTGGATCACTGTGACAAGTGTGCGTTTACTCTGACACATTTTCCCATGAACATCTAGGAGGGATCTCAAGGGAAAGCTCCAGCGATGAGCATGGCTCAGGAACCACTTTAGCGCCAAATGAGCCTCTGAAGTGTGACCTTTGTGGAAACACCCCTCGAGGTCTCCATCGAGCAGCATCACAATGGCCAGGCCAACGTGTGCTAGCTAACATCGCTGATTAGCCTCCATGCAGATTTTCAGACAGTGTGCGAATCCTGGCACAGTATGTTATACTTTACTATAAAGAAGCCACAATGAAATTCATAATCAAAATGCTCTCTGCTCACTTTCTTCTTTCTGTTAACTTCCGATACATCTGCACTTTTACTCACTCTCACTCACTCATCATCTTAATCCTGTATTCAAGGTCGCGGGGGGCCTGGAGCCTATCCCAGGAGACTTAGGGCACAAGACGGAGTCCATCACAGGGCACACACACTCACACACTACGGCCGATTTTGGAACGGGGGAGACCGATTCCAAGCACGGGGAGAACAGTAGAGACGGGAATCGAACACAGACCCTGGAGGTGCGAGGCGACGGTGCTAATCATTACACCACCGCGCCGCCTATGCACTTTTAATATCAGATAATTAATTTTGATAGTACAATAAAAGTCAGATATTTTAATACTTTTACTCAAGTACATTTTCTAAAAGGTGACTTTACCTTCTACTCAAGTTATTTGCTCGTAATAAACTTGTACTTTTACTCAAGTATCGCTTTCAGATACAGCGGTACCTCGGCATACGGATTTATTCCGTTCCCGGAGGTGAGTTCTTAAGGTGAAATTTTGTATTGTGAAATGCATTTATACTTATTTAACACTATAATAATATTTTTTCCATGTAAAAAACAATCAAAACATTTAGAAAAGGCATGTAAATGAAGTAAAATTTATGATTCCTCTTGGCACCGGCTGCTGCTTTAAAAACCCAACTGAAAGCGGCCCCCTTTACTTCTTGCCTCCGTCCTTCACAACACTCTCAGGACCCGCGGTGCTACGGTGCTGCGTCTTCACTAAATCCTACACAAAATGCAGCTTTAGTCATTCATTCCCTCACAAACATCTCCTTGTTCTTCTCTCTCAGTGTTCATCCGGCGTTCAGCAGACGTCCTGGAGATGTCTGGGAAATGCTTGGCTAATTTCTCCTAGCAATCCTTGGCCGTTGTGCCGCTGTATATGAAATCAGGGCTGGCTAACGCACAGAAGGCACCATGGTGGTGAGGGTCTGCGGTGGGGTTCTGAAGGTAGAGCAGTCGGTTAAGGGGGTAACTAGAAATGGATATTTATAATGAACTCCGATTCCTGTGTCCATGTTCCAGAGTGGATGTGGTTCTGTCTGCTACAGCATTAGCTCGAGTTTCAGTCTTTGGTATTAAACTGGCCAAGCATGGAAAAAGCTAGTTCCAGTTCTAGTTCCCAAAGTTTAAAAACGACATTGGGTGAGCAATTAAAACAGATTGAGGACACACTTGCCCTGTTAAGAAAGTATTGTGTGTGACCTTTAGCAGGTTCTGTGCTGCTGGCTAGCATGCTGCGCGCTACAAAGCCAGGATTTTCTGAAGTAACAGGCCATGACTAGCCCCAGCGTGTGGGCTCCGCCTGTGTGAGAAATGTCAGCTCAGAGCTGAGAAGAGTGACGTGTACTTTTATAAAAATCACCGTGTGACTATTCACTCTATTTTACAATATATCCTAGAAGGCTAGTAAAAAAAAAAAAAAAAAAATTCTTTAAGAAAAGGTTTTAAATTGTGTCTCCGCTTACTTAAAATGATTCTGCCTCGTGTGTGTTCGCTGAGCGTCTTTAATCACGGCATAAAATCAAATCACTTTGAAGTACTGTGTGTCAGGATGAGCCAGTTTGTCTGTGGTGCTGGTTAGCACCCAGGCTACATGCTAATGAGGGGCGCACTTTAACGCTGGCTTACGGGCAACATGGGATCACTCCCTGGGCCTGATGTGCTAATGACTGCCTCATTACAGTGCTAAATCTCTGTAGGGTGCTGTGTGTGTGTGTGTGTGTGTGTGTGTGTGTGTGTGTGTGTGTGTGTGTGTGTGTGTGTGTGTGTGTGTGTGTGTGAAATAAGAGTGTAAAGCAATTCCACCATCTGTATCTGTACTGTTGTATCTGTATCTGTTTAATGCTCCAAGATAAAAAGTTCCCTCTGTTAAATTAAACATGAACCCTGCTGTGATCTTCTCTCCGGCTTTATTTCCAAAAATATGTGCACAAAATAGTAGAGTAAATTAAAGCCCCATGACCCTGACCAGGCAGTTACTGAAGATTAAATAAATGAACGCTGTAAATATAAACGAGTGTGAGATTCCGCTCTCAAGCTTCATATCTGTCTGCATGAAGGTAAAAAAAAAAAAAAAACTCCCACTTTTTCTTTTCCGACGCAGATACTGAAGTCTTCAGTATGAATTCAAGTCAAACCGGGACTTGTAATGAACTTTTTGGCGTAACAACGAGTGACATTTACAGAAGCACTGTACTGTGCAGACGTTTTAAAAAAGGCTGTACGTCCGTGAATGATGATCCTGGAGCCCACTGCAGTCGTTCCCGTGAACATTCCGCAAGTGGAACGTCTGAGCCTTGAAAAAATCTATTGATGACTTTGTCACAAATTTGCAGAAGGGATGCAACTTTACACAGACTCATTCACCAACACCACCTGCAGGTTACAGGAACTCGGCTGATCGTTATCGCGACGTGCCCTGTACAGCCCTGACCTCACTCGACGACATTTCCACATGTTTGGAAATGGTGTTCCTGGAGTTCGTTTCAGTCGTGAATGAAGCAGGCAGTCGTGGCTCTGACGTACTGAGAAAACTTTCTACCTTGATGGTGTCCAAGCACTAGTGAAACACTGGGATACGTGCATTAGTGTAGCAGAGGATTATATAGAGAAGTAAAGGGAGTTTTAAGTTCTAAGTTCAAAAATATACAATACGCCTATCATACTTTTCACCAGAATAACAATGTCAGTAATACTGTATATTCGTTTCTCTTGTGTATAAACGAATGACTGGTGAAGCCTGATTACTGAAGGTGGTGACCCCGGTGCTCTGTCTGTTTATATCCTGACTCGTGGCTGCAGGTTGGATAAGTGAGTATAAGTATCTGTAATGAAGTCAGGGGGATGAACTTGAGTCCAGGTGAAACTCACAGGAGAGGCTTTAGAGACCATCCTGTCATTCGATTCTGTTATTGTAAGCTGTTGAACAATAACGTGTCTGCAAGGTTATTTGTTAGAACTGTGCAAAATCAAGAGCTAATTTTTAAGCTTGTGAATTATTTCTGTTAAAGAAAATTCTGGGAATTTAACACTGAACAGCACATGAACATTTGCATAATCTTAATAAAGAACCCCGACGCGCACCCCGACTCGCACTTCTGCACCAAAATGCTTTTACTGATCATTTTTGGACATTCACATGGGTCTCAAATGTGTAACATAATGTGTGGAGAGAGAAAAAGAGAAGACATTTTCACATGTGTTCACATTTCCTGCCTGGTATGACATCATCTCAGGTGAGAAGGAAAAAAGGAGTTAATTTGCTTTAAAAGTCTTGGAAACAAGTCCAGACAGGCCAGAATTGCATTAACAGACACTTTCTGGACATTTCTAAGACGTATCTTAACTTGTTTAAAAAATGTGTATTATAAATGATACATTTATATAATATTATAAATGAGGGAGTCAAAAAGTTTTTTCCCGCCACAGATCCGGTCGCTTTCAGTAAAAACCTGGCAGTAGATTTCACTATTGACAATCTGGAACCTGGGGACAAATTTTCGATCAACTAAACCTCAATTGTCGAAAAAAGACAACGGGCACACACTGTCGCGCTGCGGACCTGCCTCGCCTTTTTCAGGCTCTTCCACTGTGAAGGCTGTTGCTTCGCCTCAGGGTCGTACCCACACACCCACGTTTCTCCACTGGTAATCGATGACATGAAGGCACGCTGTCAGAGATCTCGGCAGACTTTGAAGCAATGTTCCTTCCGCTCCTGGGTCGGCAGCCTGGGGGCGAAGGTGGCAGGAACACGTGTGGATGTCTCGTTGTCGCAAACTTGCCCATTTCACGTTTCACAGAATTACACATTCGCTCTTCGTTCTAATTTGCCGTCCCTGGTGAAATAGCAGACGGGGTAACACACTCTGTCAGAATAGCACCAGCTGCACGGCTCCCGGGCTGCACAGGACGATGTCTTTCGGCTGGTTTTGACTGTCGATGTTCTACAAAATTAGTCTCAAAAGCTTTTGATACCAACTCGTGCATTATATGCCAATTCTAAGCACAGACTGTAGTTTGGGCCAAACAGTGGGCGTGGCCTAACGTTTGAAAATGTGATTTTTCCATTCTATTGTTAAAAACATATATTTTTTGTTTCTCTGTAAAAGTGTTGTGTAGGAATGAAATGGCTGATAAACTCTTTGGAGGTGAGTGTGTAGTGCTGTGAGGTTTAATGTGCAAAGCTAAAGAAGTAGTAAAGTTTCAGCTAATAAAATGCTACAAATGAGAACATTGTGCACGTTGCAGTTACGAGCAAATTGTTCCTAAAGCTGATTAGAAGTGAAAAACTGAACACCTCTAAAGATTCTTACACAGGAGATGAGTGAACTGTATCTAAGTGGATGTTTGGTGAGTTTGTGGTGGCAGAGTTGTTATTTAATCATTATGCCTCATAGCATAAATATTTAGCTGCGAGTTCACGGAAAACTGTAACTATTACAGCAGAAGACATCTGATTGCGTCTCTGCCTCTTGCTGGCGTCATGATGTCTTTCTAGTCAGAAAGGGAAGCTTTTACCGAGAAGGTCGTTCTGTTTATGGGTCTCGAAACGTCCTCAGAGACCAAACACACTTCTTATATAACCGAGTATTAATAGAGTCTGTGCGCAGATGGGCTGGACCTCATAGAAACGTCTTCACTTCCTCTAAAACCACTGAGTCAGCATAAATGAAGTAACCGTAACTGCTTAACTGACGTCTACAGTGAACATAAACTCCTGCTTAGGTTAATGTTGTGTAAAAGCACCGCTAGGAAAATCAGCTGCTAGTTTTAAAATCTTTTAAAAGTAGAGATGCACTTCTTTTCCTTCCTTTAAAGAAAAAAGAAACAAATTCTTCTTTTTTTAAATAATCAAAGCTGCTAGTTTATGCCAGTTATTGAATCAAAAAGGCAACTTTTATTTTGTTTATTTGTTTGTTTATTTTTGTTAGTTTTCTTTTTACACTATTTAAAATTTTGTCATATTGGAGCTTTTCAGTTCATTAGTTTAGCTGCTGAGTTTCTTTTTTTAATTTTTACTGCCAGTTTAGCTGCTAGTGATCTGTCTTTAGATTTTTTAAATCAAAATAAGTCAATATTTTATATATTTTTCAAATTCAAATTCAACATATAAGATATGCCTCTATCTATCTATGTTCAGTTGTTTAGTTGAATTAATTGGTATTTATTTATTTTTAAATCAACTCGTACAGTAAATTAAAAGATTTTTCTTTGATTATTGTAGCTGTTATTTGTTTTATATTAAAATGAAACAATAGGCTACTAGATGTAAAATTATATGATACTTAATATAGTTGCTAAATTGTTTCTTTAAAAAAATTTTTTTAAATGTTTTTTTTGTAACCTCCACTTTGTTTTTTCTTGTTTAGACTTAAATTTTCTGAATTTCAGAATTGACCAAATTTTTTATTTCTTTTTATAAAAAATTTTTATTTATTATTCTTTTAAAAGTTTTTTTTATAAAGCTAATTTCTCTGTCAGTTTTTACTAATATTTGTAAAGCCCAGATGCTGAAATGCTTTTCAAAAATTGTTAAAAATTTTGCTAGTACACAGCTATAAAATGAACCTGCTAGACTTTTACATTTGAGAAAAGCTGTTCTTCTCTAGTGTCTATACCTTAACTAGAACAGATCTGAGGATGATATCATCAGTATTTTGCCCCCACTGCCCACCCATTCCACCCCAGAAGACCCCCCCAGTCAGTACATGCAGATTTTCCAGCCTGCTAATCAGAGGGAATCTTGTGTTAGGATTACATCGGTTCTCTTTCACTCTTTTACCCAGACTGCCAAGTCACTTTGGCACTCACAGTGTGTGTGTGTGTCTGTGTGTGTGTGCATGCGTGTGTGTGTGTGTGTGTGTGTGTGTGTGTGTGTGTGTGTGTGTGTGTGTGTGTGTGTGTGTGTGTGTGAAATGCTGCCATGCAGGACAATGATGGCCATCCAAATTCTTTCCAAAACCAACTGTGGCCTCAGCACTAAAGAGCCGTGAGTGAGGGCTGGTGGAGATCATCCCATCATCTCAATGACACCAACCACCATTAATTACCTGCTCAGCAGCTCACATTCCTCTGTGTAACTCTCAGCACTGAGAGACGGACCTCATCGCTCGGAGACTAATCTCCATCTCAGCGTCTCCTCCACTCAGTGTGAAGGAATATGGGATAAAATCCTTAGTTTAAACTTTCATCGCATCAATACGATTTATTCCTTTATCTTTAAAACAATAATGAAAAGTATATGCAGTGATGATGGGAAAGGAAGAAACAAGTGAGGTCAGGGTAAGTGCAGCAGCAGTAATGTCTCACGCAGCAGTAACACACCACCGAACAACAAACGAGCCATAAAACCACTAAACACATCATGCTTCTAAATAAAGCTTTGCTTTCTTGTGTAGCATTTCTTAAAGAAATCACACGGCCTTCAGTGACATCACCGTCATTTAGAAGAATCTTTAGAAGAAGAAGGAGAAGAATCTTGATTGTCACTGTAGCGATGAGACAGTGTACAACGAAATGAAAGTGCAATTTTCCAGTGCAGAATAAAAGCACAATCACTCGGATAAGAGCCTAAACACTACTTTATCATTAATTCACCAGCAGTTCCTCTGGGATGTTGTTCTTCCTGAGAACCCTCAGGAACTGGAGTCTCTTTCGGACCTTCTTCGTTACCTCCGCAGTATACAGTATGTCCCCCAGGTCCTGGTGGTGACACCCCGAACGCGGGAGTCTGAGACCCTCTCCACACAGACTTACTTTACTCAGACTTCTCATTCCATCAGGATCTTATTGTCCTTGAACCCAGCGATCGTTCTGTTAAACAGTCACATATTGCAGCTGTTTATTTTTACTGCTACGGGTCCCGATGGAAACGAGCGTCCTGACCCGGCCTGATGGTCCGCAAGAACAACAGCCTGTTACGGTTTATCGTTATTTCTAGCTCCGTTCTTCCGCTACTTCCTGTCTGATGGGGATCAAACATCTGGATCTTAAACGAAACAGCTGTGAGGCGGATCGCAGGCCTGCGACTCGGTCAGGGACCATAAGGTGCTCATGGAGTTGTTTTGAGTGATTGGAGAATGTTTTGGTTAAACATGACAGCGATGGGTAATTTATGTTCGTGTGCAGATTCCTGTCACGGGTCAGTGAGCTCCCGCTTGGCATCACACTCTCTCTCTCTCTCTCTCACACACACACACACACACACACACACACACACACACACACACACACACACACACACACTCCATTCTCTTTATTTCCCATAGTGACCCCCCCCCCCCACACACACACCAGCAGATCATCTTCTGTGCCATCTTCTCCGGTCTGGGAATCTGTTCGCCACGGCTAAATTGATGTCCAGCGCCTTCAATCTCGGAGTGCAGTGCACTTTTACCAACTCCATTACCCTTTACACTTTACACTCCATTCAGCGGGTTTCTCACTCAGACCACGGAGCTGCACTTTATATCAGTAACTTTGATGTAAACAAAAACAGTCCTCATGAAAATTTCAGTGAGTAAAATGGAAAGAGGAGCACGAGGCTGAGGAGAGTCTCGGGCGCATGATGAACAACAGCGGTTTTTCTCTGTCATGGCTACGCGATAGAAATAACGTCCACTGGGTGTTTGATGGGCTTGGAGCGTAGATCTGTCCTGGGAAATCTCTTACAGCGATGGACAACTCCTGGATTCTGCCGTCGAATCCAGATAGTGTTAAATGGAAAGATAGCGGCCGATGTAGGGTGTGAAATCCCTTGTTCCATGGTACAAGTAGTGCCCTTGATCAGGGGTTAGAGAGGGATTTGGGTTCAGCCTCGTGTTAGTAGCTAGTGAGCTTTGTAGCTCATGTTAGGCATAAATAACACCACAGCACAAAGTGCTTAGAGACAATTTGGAATGGCCTAGGAGCGCTTATTGACTGGGTGTGAATGTGGGTTTATAGCACGACAGGCAGCTGCTCTCACCCACGCAGAGAGACACACAGTTAGTGTCATTAACCACTGGACAACACCTGGGACACGCCCAGTCACACATATAGTTACACAGCACAGTGCTGTTACCGCCTGTTATCATTACTAGCGGAACGTCTCTCGTCCAATCAAACTCCTCTTATAACTAGATTTATGTTTTTTTTATTTATTTATTTTTAAATTAAACTCAGAGATCTCAGCATGTCTCCTATTTCAGATACTTTAAAACCAATTAGACTGTGATTTCTTTCCTTGCAACAAATGGAAAAATAAATGAACTTTGTATTGTCCTAGTTTAAAGATAAGTCTGAGTACTTAACAGTCTATTATTTAGATTTGCGTAACTCGTTTAAATAGTAGAATGGAATCAGATTTTATAATAAAAAGTGCTGTAATTACATTGTATCAGGGTTAATACGCATGTGTTTCCAACATGTTTGTCAGGCTTACGGTTCCTTGAATATCTGGTGAAACTGGCCCACAACGTAACAACAACAAAAACAACAACAACAACAACAACAACAACAACAACAACAAAGAGATGAGCCAATCAACATATGAATATGAAATGATTGACATTTGTGTACACAGTTCAAATTCTCCAAAATTACAGGTGTTTTCACATTCGGCCCCCTGGGCTCGTGATCACTTTGATTGGTGAGAACATAATCGTTTTGAATTCCGTGCTTGAGTTCGATTGAAGCGCTCAGCTTGAGAACATTACAGTGTACCCGGGCACGGATCAGATCGGACATGGACGCCAGTTGTACCTGAGAGAGGAAGTAGATCACTGTTTAGACGTGACATCATCAGCGCCGTCCGTCTCCTCCGAAATCTCCAGAATGCGCCGATCTCGCCCTCGGACCTACACAGCCACAGCTGATGATGTTCAGTAGGAAGGCATGCGAAAGTGTTGTTATTGACATTTTTTAAAAACTTTTTTTACATCTTAGGCATAGCGGAAAGGTTCATTTCCATGTTCCCTTATTGGCTTTAGGTACATACTGCCCCCTGCTGTATCGGAGGATAAAAATGCACAAGCGTACCTGAGAACAATGTGAGATTAATGTGAATGCTGGCTGTGGGGGTGGGTGTTGGGGGGCAATCGTTCCTGTCCACGGTACAAATCAATTGTACTGAATGTAAAAATGTCCTGAATGACACCCTGGAAACTCCGCCCCCTCTCCCCTAGCCTTCTATCTACCATTAGACCTGTATAAATAGAGCAATCAAAGAAACAACGCTTAAAAATGTGAAAAAAGCTAAATTAGGGACATTAGACAAGTGATTTGTTAAAAATAAAGCTTTAGGGAATATGTATCGTGTTTAGTGACGACCCTCTTCTGGAGTTTGAGATTCTGACATTTCCTAGCTGTTGTCATTGATTAAATCGCGCACTCCAGCTCAGCCCGGGGTTACTTAAGACGTGGGTTCTTAAGTAGCGGTTACGTTCCTTTGTGTGGAAATTAGCGCACACACTGTGGTGAACTCACCACGAAGGAGAACAATAAGCGATGCTGACTGAAAGCAGCCATTACACGACCTTCTCGTAATTATACTCGCGAACCCTCTCAGCGGACGGACAGATCAACCAGCGAGCGTATAACAGGCTGTCCGTGCCCGTCTGAAAATAGACGCCATTAAAGAGAGCATGAAAGCAGGCTGGATCAGACGGAGGGATGCTTCCTCGAGCCTGCGCTATGCTTCCTTCTAAACACACTTCTTCAAAGGCGCAGAAGGAAAAAGTCCCTTTCAAAAACCTGCAATGTCCTGATGAGCCACTAAGCTCTCTGAAGCTCTCTGCCATGAAGACAGATTCCGGGATCGCGCTACTGTTTAGCTCTCAAAATTTATATTACACTCGTGTATATATATTTTTTCTTTATTTAGTTTTCCAAAATAGTGTCTTAACCCATCTCAGGTAACATTATTAGTAATTATGCTCCTAAAAGCTTCACTAAAAAGCAGTTTCAAGCAAGAAACTCAAACATTACTGCAAAAAACACGCTGATATAATTTTACACGATAACACAAACATGATTTCTAAATTTAAAATAAAAACATTTTAGTTATGAACATTATTTTCTTCGTAGACGCTCAATAGTCTGTCTTTAAAATGTTCTTCATTTCTCTTAAACGCTCTCCTACTGTACACAGCGCTGTGACCCCACCCACCTTATTTCTTTATATGAAATAAAATTTAATAATGTAGATTAAATGAAAGAAATGGGACGAAATGTTGTAATGAGACAGGCTGCGAAGTGCCTAAAGATACTATTTTAAAATCTGTTGTATATCTGACAGCCTCAGCAGCAGCGACCTCATTCCCCTCTCGTCTGTTCTAACCAATCAGCGTCAGCAGTGAACTAATCACCTCCTGATCATCTCTCATCATCTGCACCTGTCTATCACTGGGTCAGGACTCGAGTTAGATGTTTTTTTTTTTTTAATGTTCGAATGATTCTTAGGTCACTGTGTGGTTTAACAAACAAAACCATTCCTCTGAAACTTCTCTGAGACTGGAGTGGAAATGAGAGACAAAAAAGTCCTTTAGGAAGCCTGGAGAACTATTCCTCAAGACTACATTACAATTCAAGACAGTCTGGAGCTGAGTAAGCAAAAAAGAAAGAAATGCACTGGGTGTCAACTTTTGCACATTTCAATTGTGGTTAATGTGTTGGTCTATTGATCAGAAGGTTCCAGGTTCAAGCCCCAGCACCACCAGATTGGGCCCTTGAGCAAGGCCCTTAACCCTTAACTGCTCAGGGCATCTGCCAAATGAGATGAAAGCAAATACAAGTAAATAAAGAACATTTTCACAGCATGTACATCAATCACCCATGACATTAAAACCACCTGGGCTTTGGGTCCCTTTGTGACTCCAGGGTAGCTTTGGGCTCTCGGGCGTGGCTCCACCAGACCGCTGAAGGTGTGCTGTGGTGTCTGGCATCTGGATGTTCCTTTAAGTACTGTAGGTTACTGGTTGGAGCCTCCATGGATCGGACATGTTTGTCCAGCACATCATGTGGGTACTCGGACTGAGATCTGGAGAATTTAGGGGCAGAGTCGACTCAAAGCACTTTGTCTGTGGGATCAGACCTTTGGTGGCCGTGGGCATGGGTGAGCCGTGAATGCCCATCAGCTGTCACCAGTTTACTGGTGTATACTGTAATTGATAATTGATGTAGTCTCATGCATTATTATACATACAGTATTATCATGTAAAATCTGCCTAAAAAAACAATAAATTATGTACAGTATCATGACATAAGTATAAAATGTTGCAAATGAATAACAGCAGTTAAAAAAAACATAACTTGTGTATTTTGCTAATGCTATAATCAACGTGCTACATGTCTTGGCACTGTAAGAGGATAATTCAAGAGGTCGCAGCAGTAACCACTAAGCCACTGTAAATGGTTTTCAACTCTGTTTTGTTGAATAGAAAATACACGATAAATGTACAACACTGATGACAGTTTGGTTTTCTCCATTATAACTGCAGAAAATATGGTGTGAGTGTTAAACCAGACAACAACCGATACCTTTATAAACATACATTATAATGAGGAAATAACAACCTAATGAACATCAACACCATCAGGGAGAACATCCGGTCACCCACATGGCTACGGCTGACTCGATCAAATAAAATGACTGGACGTCTCAACTTACAAACGAAAAGCAGAGCAAAAAGGGTTTTAAGTAAACAATTTGGGAGATTAAGTTAATGGATTAAAAAAAAGAAAAATCAACTGATATTTTACATAAAAGATTAAATCTTGGTTTTATAAATTAAACATACACTCCACACTCCAGATGCCCTTTTTTGTTAAAACCCTTCCATTTCCTAACTGGTCTTGAGACCGGCACTGCGTGTAGTGGCTGGGATGGATGGACAGTATGGGTTGCAGGGTTAGGTGTCTTGCCCCAAGACCGGACAGTGGCGACCTGGTGGTGGTGAGGCTCGAACCACCGACCCTCTGATCAGCAACCCAGAGCCACGACCTCCTGAGCCACCACTAGAGCAACCATACTTATTATATCTATTAAATCTGCCTGGACAGGTTTTAGATGATGCGATGACATGGTGATGATTCAGTACTGGGATTCTATTAGCTACTGAATTACCTCCGTTGGCCATTTTTCTCACAATGCCTGCAACAGATAAGCACCGGCCACATGGCACAGATTAGCGGTTCATGCTGCTTCATTATACACCAGTGTTATTGAGCTCCCCATGCTCCTGACTCACTGATGCTCAATAATCTGATGTCAGAACCGAATAAAGGCCAGAGGATGAGGTTAGGGGTTAATGTGCAATCAGGCACAGCTTTGTCACTGACATCTACAGAGGGTTTAATTATTTATTTACCTGCAGGCTAATGAAACGCCGACTACGCTTCGGGAAATGATTCTGAGCTCATGAAGGTTACATGCTCTTATAGGGACATGTGCTGTAGGAAAGTAATCAACAGGGTGATGCGTTGTCATACTTTTTTAATCTTTCACGGTATTAGTGGAATTAAAAAGGGGGGCACTAACTTATACACAGCACTGAAGTTGCATTTACTACTGTGGAACACGCATTAAACATATTACTTACTGGCTTTCGATAACAGCACAGCAGGTTTAGTTTCTTATAGGAGCTGTTCATGTTACCGCTTTATGTCGTTGCCACTCTTCAAGAGAGAACTCCCTCCATAGACTACATGGGCAAAAGTTTGTGCACCCCTGGGCACCACGCCCACATGTTCCTCTCAATCTATTCCCCTTTCACTCTTCTAATCAACTGGAGGTTTTCATGTTAGGCACTGATGTTGGGATTTTGAGGAGGGTCCAGTTCTTGGTCCAGTTCATCCCAAAGGTGATGGTTCAGCGGGGTTGAGTTCAGGCAGGGCTCTGTACAGGACGCTTCCAGCTTAACCCACACCGTCACATCACAGAGCTGTCTTTATGGATGTCTTCACTCTGGATAAGGGTTTGGACCTTTAGTTCCAGTGAAGAGAAGCTGCAGGGCTTCATCACACAAAGATTGTTTGTTTCTAACTCATTGGGTGCAGCTACTGTACGTTTGGCCTGATAGTGTAGATTTGCTTCTGTTACGTTCCACCACTCCACCAGTCTCCTGCTCCTGTACTATAATCTACACATTACTAGAATTATTAAACGAAACACTGCACAGTTATTGACGGATTGTTCTCGTTGCAGGTTGGGCTTCCCCATGATGATGATGACGTGCACGATAGGCATGTGCTACCTGCTGGCGACTCAGATAGGCCTGGGCTGGAACGTCTGAAGTTGTGACAGTGTCTGATTTCTGATGATGATGATGATGATGATGATGATGAGTTACAGTACCATTCTAGTCCATGCTGACTGAAATCCCAGTGGAGCAAGGGAATTCCTGCTGCGTATTTCCACTGTTTTATGGTGCTCTTGCCAACTTTCGTGTTATTTCTACTGTAATGTTGTGAGTGGGAGGAGTTTCGTTAAGCTTGTTTTATGCCGTATCACTTCACTTGATAAATACAGTTCAACCCCATGAGCATGCAACATGCTAACACGTTAACTGCTAGCAGTACACTCACCACTCGCTGGTGCGAACTCGGTGTGTAACTGATATAAGCTTGTCATAAACATAATGATGTACATTATCAAGTGCATTTTATGTCCAATGACATTGATTATTTTCCTAGAACACTGCATCCTGAAGTGTTTTATTCCTCAAATCCTACAGCAAACTGATATACAGTAGGAACTGTAGCATTTGCTGTAGGATGAGTGGAATTGTGTATTATGTATAAAAGAATACGACTGTACATCTTTGGTTGTACTGTATGTTCTCCTAATCCATGAGAAGTGCGTCATAGCAGCTATACATGAACTTTCCCTCACCAGCCTTTCCTTTCTCTATATTGTTAAATTAGGAGGCCAAAAACAGAAGCAACCAACCAAAGAACCCAGCTTGAAAAAGTTCCCACTAACTAATGAAGCACTTTTACTGGAGACTCCTTCCATCAATTCAATGCTGTTGGACGAACTGTTTTAATATAAACGACGATGCCTTACAACATGCATCAATAATATAAACCTGTGATATAATGATATAAACACCTCTGACCAATGAGAATCTAGAACCGCTAAAATAAAGTCGTTTTTTATAATAAGGACATTTTTGGAAGATTAATTATTTCAGAAATATCACACTCCAGGTTGTGCTGTTGTACTAAATATCAGCAGAGCTGTGATGCAATGGTAGGTACGAGGGTGCGGCCTCAAGATCTCACAGCCGTGCTAATATTCAGCGCAACAGCACAAGCTCGAGTTTTATCCAACAGTTCCTCAAACACCATTTATTATCAGCGGAGTATGATTTCTTAACCACGTCAAGTCGAGTCGGCTTTTATTGTCATTTAAGTTCAGAGTTCAGTACACAGTGACACGAAACAACTTTCCTCCAGGACCCAGGTGCTACATACAATAAAAAAAGCCAACTAGCGACCTTAAAGACACCTACTGTAAGTAGCTGACTAGACAAAACAAAGTAACACCATAAATTAACAGAACTTTCTAAGTACTATACAAAAGACAGAGAACAACATAAACGGCCCTTATGCTCTTTTTTTAAACCTCAAATTGAATTATGGCAGAATTATGCGTAATATTATGTTTCCTCTAAAGATGTCAGTAGTCGCACCCTCGTTGATGCTGTCATGTGACCGTCAGAAGCGAGGCGTATATTTTTCATGTTGCAGAGTGTATAAATTTTTTGCAACATTTTTATACACTCTGTTTTATCCTATCAGCACTTGTAGAATGCCACTTATCCAATTTATAACGGGTGTATAAATGCTAATTAGCGAACACAGCCAAAAATAGCATGCAACGAGCAAGTCGTACTTTTAAATATACTGTTTATATATATATATATATTTTTATGACATGGTCATGACATGGTTATTCCAGGCTTATGACACAGGGTTCAAGTAAAGAGTTACCGATGGTAAAAGTTCTCGCCCCATCATCCAGAGATCGCGAGTTCGATTCCCGGGTGATGCTGTAACCTCTCGCAGCCGGAGGTCTAGAGGGAGCTGATTGGCCGAGCTCTCTCAGAGGGGAGGGACGAGAGGTACTTAGTGCTCCCACATTAATCACGGCTCTACAGCCAATCAGGGGCGTCTGTGAGCTCTCGCGAGCGGAAGGAGCGGATAGCGCCGTCCTCCGAGTGTGTGACTCCGCCCACAACGGTGCGTGAGCGAGCAGTTCGAAAAGATGCGGTCGGCTGACGTCACGTGATTCGGAGGAAACACGTGATAGTCTTCGGCCCTCCCGGCTGAGTGGTAGTAGTAGCCTTAATGTGGAGCCCCCTAGTGACGGGGAGGAATTGGACACGACTAAATTAGGGAGAAAATCAGGGAAAAAAAAGTTCCCGATTAATTACACTCGCCAGATATCTACTCAGCATTGGATTTATCTTATAATTAGAAAAAAAATTACAGTTCTCTTAATGCAATGGTCCTAAAATGATATTTGATATTGTTCCATTGTTCAGGGAAGCTGTAAGATCAGATGAAAGGGATTATCACGCCTGTAATGTACGTGCCTGACTCGAGTGAGTGAATGTGTGATGATTTCTGTGTAATTGTACAAACTCATCTTAATAATCTGCCCGTAATATTCCGTGTCCTTGTTTTGGATTAATATTCGATAACGTTTCCTTACACACACACACACACACACACACACACACACACACACACACACACACACACACACACACGACTTTAATTACAGCAGGTTTAATTAAGCTCATAGCTCATAAAATAGTCCTTAGCATTGTTCTCTTTTTCCCCCCTTCTTTCTTTGTAAGCTGCATTTATGTACTTTAAGTTGCACAACAGCCCTGAAATAGAAACAGAACTCTTGTAACGAAAAGTTAATACACCCTCTACTGCCTCTAAGAATGTCCCTACTGCTACGGATTCATATGTTTTTTTTTTTGTTTAAATCCTGTAATCATATACGGTACTGGAGCTGAAAATAGCTGTAAATTAAACTCGGTCTATACTGTACTTTAACCCTGTCTCCTATTTATTTGTTTAATCTTTGCTCTTTCTTATCTTACTTTATCTTAACTTTCCAAAGAGTTGCGTGCCTGTAATGTAGCTTCAATACTGAATCTACCAACGATGGAAAGTTAACAGACAAATTATTAACTTTAAAAAAATTGAGTGGAATAGAACTTTTCTAATGTAGTTTCTACGTTGCTCCGACTGGAGTGGCTTCCTTCCTGCTCTCTCAGCACAACAGCATGACCTCAAGTCTGATGTTGTTTTTATGAGTTCCACAAACACCTGTCATGTGGTGCGGGTTAGAGAGCCGCACCACGGGGTGTATTAATATTTGTAAGAGCCCTGACGCAGGGCTTCGGACGGGGTCAACAGAACAGGAGGTTGTGACGGTGCTTATGACACGCGTGGGATTGTTAATTAGTAAACTCAAATGAAAACGAAGGAAAACTGAGAACAAAACACTAACTGAGTGCCTCCATCTCCTGCACGGTGCTCTGGAAACTAAAAATAAACGTATGATCCTCTCGGGGAATTTGGATTTATATGTACTGTCGGTGCTTTGAACATTTTACACATCCCAGTGCTGTTACTGTCTATTATCAGCACTCGCAGAACGGCTCTCATCCAATCAGATTACTCTGTCAGAACGAACTCTCGTACTCATGCTGCATATCGTAAATGATTCATTCGGATGGAAAGTGAGCGTTTTATTCACGTTTCAATGGTAAGAATCGACCTAGAGCCCTAGTAACCCATGTTTAAATATGTAATAAAACTTTTATCGAAAATCTGTGTTTATAAGGTAGTGCATTGAATGTGATGTGATTCATATTATTTAGTTTCTTATGCCACCAAAAAACTATTTATCCACCCCAGACCCCTATAAGACGTAGAGAGAGTTGAAAAGTGACCAGGTGCTGGTCTTTATAGGGGACAAAAAAAGTTTTAATTCTTTATAAATGTGCTCTTTCGGAAGGCAGGATAATAATTCCTGGGACACCTGATAGAACAGCCAGAGCAGACAATCTGTAAGAGCAAATCAGTTCCAATGAAAGCTTCTTCTTTCTTCTTTCTTTCATGATAATACAAAGAGAAATGTGTCATAAGAACCTTGCGCCTTGTCTAGATTCTTTAGTATTGTTTCATAAAATATTCACATAGCTTTTATTACTGTGTTATAAAGGTCCAGTAGATGTTCAATACAAAAGAGGCTCTTATCTTTATCTTGAAGTTTCACAGCTTTCTAAAAGTTTTTTCTTTCCTCAAGCAGCCGTTTATGCTACACATCAGCCGAATGGAATCAGTTTTCTGTCTCAAGTATCGAATATCAGATGAATCAGTTTGGAAAGAAAAAAAAAAACTCCTCTGCTGTGGCCTTCCTGTGTGTGTGTGTGTGTGTGTGTGTGTGTGTGTGTGTGTGTGTGTGTGTGTGTGTGTGTGTGTTCGGAGAGAGTTAATCCATCAGACTGCAGTGTTGAACTTGTGCTTTCGTGCCCCTGGACAAACATCAGTAAGACTTCAATACAGGAATCCCAACGCTCCCGGGGCGTCCAGGTAAAAGCAAGGTAAAGCTTTCCAGCACTTGGTAAATGTTTCTTATTGATGGAATGTTTTGTTTAATTCACGGGTAAACTACACAATCATAGTCACGTTTACATCATAATTGAATTTCAACATCGAGGCATAAATCAGCTTTAAATTACGGTAGCAGTTATTGTTTTGCTTTTTCCTTTTCACTTCAGTAAATCTTTTGCAAAATGTTATTTTTTAGATATTTTAACCTAAGCATCATTTCTCTGAGCCTCTGCTTCTAAACCTAAACCAGCTTTTGCAAAAGGAACAGATTACGCTATGACCTGGATCAAACTCCACCATCTACGAAAACTCATTACCGTTATTGCTTAATTCTGACTTCTGGATAATGAGAGAGCTAATTTAGCATGTTAGCGCACTGGAACACTAGCTAGGTAATAAGATGGTTGGATAGTAACAGAGAAAAGCGGTTTATAAAATAGGTGGCTGGCTAGTTAATGAGAAAGGTGATCAGCTGGTTATAAATAGGTAGGTGGCTGGTTAATGTGATAGTTAGACCGCTAGTTAGTGAGATAGTAGTTTGCTAGATAATGATACAAAGTAAGTAGCAGCTAATAAATGAGATAGATAAGGGGTAGTTAATGGGATGAGGTAATAAATTAATTTGCCAGATAGTTAAAGAGATAGTCGGCTAGTTAAGAAAATAACATGCCAGTTTGTTAAGGAGATAGGACACCGAGATAGGAAGTTATCTAGTTAATGAGATCGGTAGTTGAGTGGTTGAAAAAATAGCTTTCCAGCTCTCTAATGAAATGGGTAGTCAGTTAGTTAATTAAATAGATTTCCAGCTAGTTAAAGCGAAAGGTTGTCAGCAAGCTAATAAAATAGCTTGCAAGCTAGTTCACGAGACAGGTAGCCAGGTGGTTAATGAGATAAGTAGGGGTCTAGTTAATGAGATATACTGTAGGTACTCTTATTAAAAAATAAACATTAATCCAATTAAAATAGGTAGGTGGCTAGTTAATTTGGTAGACAGATGGCTAGTTATTGAGATTGTAGTTGGCGTGTAGTAAATGTAATAAATGAGACTGAAAGGGGGTAGTTAATGAGATTTACTTGTCTAGTTAATAAAATAGCTTGCCAGCTTGTTAAAGGGAAAAGTATTCAGCTAGTTAATGATATAAAATAAAAACAGCTTGCTAGCTATTAACCAGACAGGTAGCCAGGTGGTTAATGAGATAAGTGTTTAAGTGAAAGTGTTTAAGTGAAAGTGTTTAAGTGATAGTGTTTAAGTGATAGTGTTTAAGTGAAAGTGTTTAAGTGAAAGTGTTTAAGTGAAAGTGTTTAAGTGATAGTGTTTAAGTGATAGTGTTTAAGTGAAAGTGTTTAAGTGAAAGTGTTTAAGTGATAGTGTTTAAGTGATAGTGTTTAAGTGAAAGTGTTTAAGTGAAAGTGTTTAAGTGATAGTGTTTAAGGGAAAGTGTTTAAGTGAAAGTGTTTAAGTGATAGTGTTTAAGTGATAGTGTTTAAGGGAAAGTGTTTAAGTGAAAGTGTTTAAGTGAAAGTGTTTAAGTGATAGTGTTTGACTGAGACTTAGTACTTAGTTAGTAACCTAGTAACCCAGTGTAACGATCTATCCAATGATGGAAACTACAAAGCACTTTTGAAAGTTAATGGTCTAGTTAATGAGATAGTGAGATAGTGAGATAGTGAGATACTCGGCTAGCTCTGAGACCACATGTAGTGAGGACATTCATTGATGTCGAGTATAAAACGGCGTAACCTGGCATAGTGGAATCATCTGATTAGGTCTGTGGTTGGTTGAACCGAGGTCTGTGTCTCTGGAAAGCATTACGCTGCCTGCATGTAGCTGGGATGTTTAGCGAAATGTTAAAATGTCAGTTCCTCTCAGACACAGAAGCTTCAGCAGAACCACAGATGGCAAGAGAAGGTCAAAGCAGTGGAAACATCTGGCGAGCTTGAACTTGTAATAATCAAATAATACTCAAGCTAAGTTCCATGCTGAAATGAGCTGAAAGTGTGTAGCGCGGATAACCTCAGGCTGTCAGCCAGCGCAACTTTAATCATCTGGTAAAAGAAAAACGTTCATGTGGACGATTCGGTACAGGACATGTTTTATTAGTGGCAGTGATGATATATTCATATAATTTACTAAAATGCATGCTTTAAAACACAACAACAACAACAACAACAACAATAATAATAATAACAATAATAATAATAA
>JAAGKR010006660.1:1333-41611 GCA_011419295.1 Clarias macrocephalus
TGCGCAGCAACATCAAGAACACGAGCACCAGGTAAACAGCGAGTGCGCACCTTACCTTTAGCCGTGGTAGCACGGACGTGCCGGACAATGGAGTCTCCGATGACCAGCGCGTCGTGTACCGTCTCGCGTAGAGGAGCGAAGCGGTTTCGGGTCAGGATCTCGAAGACGGGCGGCGGCGGAGGGGGAGAGGTCCTCGCCCGGGGCCTAGCGCGCGTCTTCCGCTGCTGCTGTATCCAGGCTTCGTAGTATCCCGGCGCCGGGGTGAAGGAAACCTGGGCGGGCTGCGTCCGTGGTGCGTTGGACCTGGACAGAGAAACACGCGGAGTAGAGGTTGTGGAAGGATGTGTGTCATGCCGAGAATTTACCTGGGACAGGTGAGCGTCGGACCGTGACGATTCCAGCGCGGCTTTCCGCTGTCGTAGCTGGGCCAGTTTCACCTGCAGGTCACGGATCTGCTTCTCCAAGGCCTCCATCTCCAAATCCGCCGAGTGAAGCTCCAGTGTGTCCTCACCTGCACTCAGAGGCAGACACACAACCGACATGGTGTCAAAAAAACAGAGATAATTGGTGTGGAAAACGCGTAGGCAAACTTGTGATAGCCGAGCTAACGGGCTAGCGATGCTAATGGGATAGCCGGCTAGACGCGGGTGCGTGGCAAAACTATTAAAACTTAGTGATATAACATGAGTTTCGAGTGAATATATTATAAATATTTATAAATACTTATCTGTTATATGTTCGCTCTTCGTAAGAAGACAAAAAGTTAGAACGTCAATCTGGATTAGGTTGGAAAATTGGTCAGTCTGCCGGAGCTCAGAAAAAAGCAGCACCAACATCTGATACTGAGGAACATCTGTAATCTACGTAAGGCATTAGCTTAGAGAGCTAACCTGTTTGTGCTAAGAAACAAAGGCAGTATGTTAGCATGATTAACAGTGTTATCTACATGCTAACCTAAACTCTGTAAGTGACACTGAAAAACAATGTTTCATATAAGCTGACCAAAGTTAGAGTTTTATATGATGAGAATAAGGATTATATGAGACTTAATAACTCACTCATGGTAACAGCTTGTTGGATTCTTTTCCTCCGTTCTCTGTCCGAGTCTCAGTGTTGTTCTGAGGTAAAGATAAACTCCTCCCACTGTCCAGAACATTCTGTAGAGCTCCAGAAACATGTACAGCGCGTGACAGCTTCCACACGCGCAGGAAACTCACTGAATCTGTATGTGTGTGTGTATGAGAGAGAGAGAGAGAGAGAGAGCATGCTTGTTAGGGGCATGGCCTTGTATGTAGATTCCCCAGACTGTTTGACACAAAGTTAGTTTGAGATGTACAGAGTTAACATGTGCTCGATGCAACTTAACCCACATCTCTTGTAGCCGCTTTGTTTTGTTTCTTAAACGCTCCGATTGGATGAAATGACGATGAGTGACATCAATCCATCTAATGGTGTAAAAGGGGGCGGGACCCTAATATCGGGTGACAGTGAACTCCGTGACGGAGAGACAGACGCTGTTGGAGTCTTAACGAAGCTCAAGCTGCGGGTCATTGCTGAGTAACGCAGCCGCGTCACCACTGAAACTTTTTAAAAGCTGCTTAAGGTCAATATGTTTCATCATGTGAGTGTATTTGTGGAATTAGTTACACGTCTTTTGTACAAGCTGAAGTTATAACTCATTTCACTCAGCATTTCTTAGCATTGTGTCACACAGTGATCACGTGGTGTCATGACTAGACGTGTTCCAGTGATTAGAATAAATGTCCTGTGTGTTCATCTTTCAGCTCACTTGTAGATGTGATTTCAAAGCTCATAGCCAGTATTGTTAGCTGTTTGTGTGATTTATTACACACATAGTGTCTCTTAACCAGCTTGAACTCCTCTTGAACTTGAGAATATTGAAGCCCCATTTCTGAAGTAAGACAGTCTGCGTCTAGAAGAGACACTTCACTTCCACCTGCCTGCAAAGTTTCTTTAAATTCTATTGAGGCAGTTTTGCGTGATGCTTTGACAACATCTGACTGGACAGACATACAGTAGGTAGACGAGGGGAATGTCTATTACCGCCACGCTCGTCGCCACGACAAAACGACGTCTAAACGTGGGCTGTTGCTTACTTATAATATTTGGTCATTTAGTTTAAATGAGGTTTGTTAATTTAATTAAAATTTTGATTTGGCATTGTGATCCTCCTCTTTAACTTCCTATTGCACCTATAATTCACTTTTCGAATGACAAATAGCATTGTCTAAAATTAGATGTCTAAAATTGTTTTCCATTAGTTTATATAAAAGCAGACATTTAGCTTTCTATAAGTATATATTTTTCACGTCTGTGAGGCGAGTATACACAGAGTTTCGGTTCATTTTCTGATGCGCTCAAGTTCACCGATACAGAACACCACACCCTCTTTGCTTTTACTATTTTACAAAATCATAATGTTTTTTCGACATTGTGAGGGCACTTAAATAAAAGTAGAGTCTTATAAAGGCTATGTAGTTTAAATAGTTTTATTATATTGTTTTTGAACATTAATCTGGCAAACTTTTTCTGATGCACACCCATATCTAATCTAAAGGCTAGATATAAAGGTATACATTTACTTTGCTTAATTTCGATGCAAATAAGAAACGCCTAGTATATGTATTACTATAATTTTAGTACTGTGTAAATTAGTCTAGGCAAGAATGCATGTGTGTACAGCTCCATCAGTTATTAAAGATTTAACTATTTTAAAAAATGCCCCAATGATTTCTGAGATTTGAGCTTCAGGAAATCTCCCAGCGCTCTGCGCATAACACCGGCCCAGCCTCATCTCCGAAAGAATTTCTAAACGTTTTCTAAACGTGGGCTATTGTTTACTTATAATATGTTATTTATCTTTTTAACTTCCTATGTAGTCTAATCAGCTCCCAGCGGCACGCATAAAGTTAAAGAATGCGTCGGGGGTAAAACAGCAAGGAGACTTTGGCCATTTTAATAATTCATTGATAAATTAGTGATGTCTTTGGTTTCAGCTGTAGTGATAGGATAATCATGTCATCTCGTCGTCTCCGCAGCAGTTTCATACGAATTACATAATCTAAAATTATTTTTTCATCCAATTAAATCCAACTAAAGAGTTTTTTTGTCTTTGAACTATACAAAGCAGTGTCTTCCCACCTGGCAGTTTCTCCAGCATACTGTATATCAGATTGATGGACATAAGTCCATCAAAAAATTTTATTGTTCTTGTTTTTAATATTATTTTGAAGTAAATAAAACAGTAATAGCTAAATAGTAAAATAAAAAGTTTAGTGGTTTAAATAGTTAAAATAACTATGTAAACATGTGGGCATTATAAGATTTGTATTGAAAATTTCTAACTAAAAAGTGGCAGCTGGCACGCCTAAAAATAGATGCAGGATTATTTTTTATAGTCTTTGCTTTTCTAAACGTGGGCTATTGTTGTTTACTTAGTGTTACTGTGTGTGCTTTACAACGTCAGACAACATTCTAATGCAAATAATTCACCCCTCCCCAGATGTGAATCAGCTGTTCTCTCCTATACATTCAGAGAAACTATGGGTGTTTTCACACTGTGAACGATCTGTTCCGTTCTGTACAGAGCACGATTTCTCCCCCTCTTCAATCCCCCCCGCAGGTCTGCGTTCACACTGACTCAAAAAAAATTTAACTTCAGCCATATTGTAGGTTTTCAACTCTGGATTAGAGGTGAATCGAATCTTTAAGGATTCGGGTTAATGTTATTGAATTGAATTCAAATGTATAGAGTACACTTTATCGACTACCCGTCCAGCGTTTAGCACAATTTAGTGTATCTTACCAGTTCTGCTTATCACGTGGCCACTGTTGATAACACAAAATCTAGTATTTAGCAATTATGAGCAAGGTAACGTAAGATCTGGGCAAGTGTTTAAACTTTAAAATACATGACCAAGACAACAGTTCTTTATAAAGAAGCAAGAATTTATTGAACTAATCTACGATACATGAAACTAAGCTATGTAATCACTCACACACACACACACACACACACACATGAACAGTTTAGAGGGTGAAAGTTAATGGAGTTCTGTTTAGGTTTACTAGAACTGAGAAAGTCACAAGAACAGAGCCTTGGGTTTAATGTTACGGTTTAGTTATGAATCGCGCACCCACTTTCAGCAAGTTATGAAGCCTTGTTTGTATTTCTTGCGTTACGTGACGGTTGTTCTTGTTGGTTCGCCTTCAGCAAAGGGAATCTCAGCATTGCTGATTGGTCGGTGTGCTGGGTTGAGGTGATGTCTTTCGGGAAAGCCCTCAGCGGCATGTTGGTTGCCTGGTTACCGATGATGACGCTCTGAGACTTCTCCTGGGGGCCCCTTCGTTGCACGAAGGTGACGTTCACGCGGTATCAGAGTTCAAGCCAAAGTTTCTTTGCGTGTTGAGGAGAGCGGAGTCTTCAATCGCTGGGTGGCGCAGGTCAGAAGTTAAAGTTCAGGCGTTGGTTGAGAGCGGAGCAAGAGAGGCTTCCGACGGCGGGATGTTCAGAGACGTGTCAAGACTGCTCCGACCTTAGGTTTTTAATCTCACCCTGAAGGTCTGTCCCACAGCCGTTTGTTCCAATCAGAGATGATTGTGGGCGAAGTCACGCCCTGCATGGTTCCTCTTTTCGTGCATACATTTAACCTGTGGTTTGCTCTGTCACGTGGGAGGCCATCTCAGTGGAGTTTTAGTAATTTAGGTAAAGTGTATTAACATGAGTCTGGTTCATATGACTAAGATTTCATGTACATCAACATTCATTGAATACACAGAGCTTTCATTTAATAGCAAACATCCCATGTCTTGCATACCCATTCATACCTTTATCTATAACAAGGACTGTACAGGTTGATTACACTCCTTAAGTTTATAGTAAACATGTTGAACACAGCACAAAGACATCATACATTCTACATGTACACACATACAATTTTATATCTTCCCTAGTGGCGTACTTTAACTGATTAACATAGTACGTGTCCCAAAAGCTTTGTATGTTATCTGTTCTGGGGCCCAGAGGAAGTACATTCCGGAGGGTCAGCAACTGCCAGGGGGTTGCGAAACTTCCCTATTCAAGGCACTTGTGCTGCTCTACACCATTTTGAGTGGAGATGTGAGATACTTTTCTCTTGTGCAAGGAAGTTGTTTTTGCAGATCTGCTCCAGAGTTCGGAAAGAGTAACCGCTTCTTTCCTTATTTCCTGATGTTGTGAACTGTCTCTTCCTCTTTCAGCGGCCCTCATTTGGGGGAGCCAGTCCCTACAATATTTTTCTAATTACATTTAACAACCTACAAAGTAAAGTTATTTCCGGTTCTCACAGGCTTTATAGCAGCTATAAACATTCCCTCACCAGTCTCTTTTTTTCTCTCACTATGTATTAAAGCTAATTAGACAAATAAACAAAAACAGCTTGTCACTGTACTGAGAAACGATGAATTCTTCTTTACCCTAGTGTTACAAAGGGATAAAAACATAAACATGCCCTTTGAAGAAAATGTAACAGTAATGATTAAAACTTTTTTTTTTTTTTTTTATAAAATTCCTTGATGTGGAGCATACCAAAAAGCTAAACTATCTTATAAATAGATGTCCTGGTAATTGCAGAGAGTGGTTTAGGAATTAACCAGCAACGTATAAACCTTTTTTCCCCCTAATGTATTAATGCCATCAAAGGTCACACTGTAACTGTTTGTGTTTTGTTTTCTCCCTCAAAGTGACCAAAGAAGATGTAAAGAAGCACAGTGAGCATTTTGTGTAACATTTATTTTTGCAATTCGAAAATGAACTGATAATTAGGATTTACAGAAGAATGTTTTCCATTTCTTTGTTTGTTTTTTACAGAAAGTTCCGTCTCTAGCACCACAGCGACTGGAGTCCCGACTGAAGTCCTGATTTTAGTCTTGATTGGAGATCTGTTACATTATACACAGAAGGTAATTGTGCATCACTATCGAAGACCGAGCTAAATAACTGAAGCTGGAATACGTTAATGTATGATGGCATTAACGTTAGGTTGATGGATTTAGTTAAGAAATTTTCTTCTTGCTATTTTTTATTAGTGGTTCAAAGATGGATAGGCTGCGTATGGGAGAGATTAGTACATGACAATCGAACAGATTAGAGATTTACACTAGGCTGCTTTCACACTTGCATTTTATTTCCTTATTAATAAAAACTTAATCTAAATCTGAAATAAAATTGCGTGCAACAATGTCCAAAATGTTTATCATTCTTTGCCATTTAATACCTTTTGGTATGCAAGGTGTATTTACTCATTTCCATTCTTTTTGATGATGTTACTTGTTAGATTTCATTAATTGTAGTTTGATCTTTTATAGAGACATGATGTGATGGATAAATACAGAATTACGCAATGGTAAGGAAGCATGTATAGATATTAAATATTCATATTTCCTCCATTGTGTTTTCAGTGATGAGAGCTGAGTCTCCGAGAGCAGCTGAGGATTACAGCCTCAAAAACTTTCTGTCCTTTCTGCTTCTGCCTTCTCTATAAATGCACTTTCATGTTTCTAGTGGTTCACTAGATTTTTTAAACTACATTGAGAACACTTTTTAAATTTACTGGTAATTAAAATTTTTAAAGATGAGATCCCATAAAGGTAGAATTTTAAAAGATAAAACAGTGTTAGGTGTATTTGTGCTTGCACCAAGCGTTGGAGCTCTCTGCCAAATATAACGTTATCATTAAGCAGCAGTATTTGTCTGTAAGGACAATCATGAATCAAATTCTTCCTGCTAGGATTGGTTTCGCTTGTGTTAGGAACCTCCACCAGAGGTCACTGTTCATGTCTGTGTAGTTCTTGTTGGTTGACTCAGTTTCCCAGAAGGCACCTCAGTTATACAAAACATAAACCAAATATAAACTTAAAAAAACAAAAAGAAATGCCACATGACTGCATGCATGCATGCATGCATACATGCATACATGCATACATGCAGTCATGTGGCATTTCTTTTTGTTTTTTTAAGTTTATATTTGGTTTATGTTTTGTATCCTTTGTTTTCAGAGGGCTCTAGTTTTGTTTTCTGTATGTTCCTTGTTCTGATGGATTCATGGAGCTGCCTTGTTCAGTGTTTAGCTAAGCTGTGTCTCCTCCTGTGTACTGTGTAAGTACTGTTCTGTGTCTTCCCAGTGTCAGTCTTCTTGTTTAGTTCTTTGGTTAAATCTTCCCTTGTATGTGTAGCCACATGAGGGCTTAGCCGTTAGCAGGGTTAGCCGCTAGTAGGCCTTGACGGCTAGTAGGATTAGCCTCCAGTAGGCTAGCCTCTAGTGGGATTGACTGCTAGTGGTTCTGGTCACTAGTAGGTTAGCCGCTAGTTTGGTATAGCCTCATTTGTGCCCTGCCTTTTGTGTTCAGTTCTCCCATATTAAGTCAGTACTAACCCAGTTAGCCACTAACCCTGTTAGCCACTAACCCGGTTAGGTCAGCATCCAGTGTCCCCAGTATTCCATGTAGCTACTAACCTCACTAACCCATCTGGTCTCTAGTCCCTGTCTCCTGTCTAGTCCCTGTCTCCTGTCTAGTCCTGACAAAGTCTACCTGAGCCTCCAGGAACAAACTGGACTCCTTTTAATTTTAACACATCTCCTGTTACACTGAACTTCCAGTACACATTATTAAGTTGATCAATCCCTGCTATCCGTTATCACCCAGATGAGGATGGGTTCCCTGTTGAGTCTGGTTCCTCTCAAGGTTTCTTCCTATTACCATCCCAGGGAGTTTTTCCTTGCCACCGTCGCCCTCGGCTTGCTCATCAGGGACAATCTTATCATTTTGATTCATACACATTGCATACAGACTTACTTCTTTTTATTGTGTAAAGCTGCTTTGCGACAATGTCAATTGTTAAAAGCGCTATATAAATAAAATTGACTTGACTTGACTTGACTAGTCCCTGTCTCCTGTCTAGTCCCTGTCTCCTGTCCTTTGAAGCCCTGTCTCCTGGTTCCTTTGTTGGTTTGTGTCTGTTTTGAGTTTTGGAAATAGACACTTTCTGTTGAACCCCTCTGCCTGCTCTAATACATGCCCACGGCAACTACATCCGCTGGTCTAGCCAAACCACCAGCTAGACCTATGACAGCTTGTGGGTGTGCTTGCTCGCTTTGTCGTCTTCTTTTACTGTGTTGGTTTTGACCTGTGCCTTTCCTGCAGTTGAGCTTAATCTGTGCCTTAGTTGTTAGCGACTTGGAATGATAAATTAGGACACTGCTGTAAGGGGAGATGAGAAATTTATTATTTTTTGTGATTTAGAAAAATTAGTGGGGGTTGGGGAGGGATTTTTCTATTTTCTCCCCTAATTTAGTCAAGGCCAAACAGGGAGGTTGAAGGCTGTCATGTTCACTGCCAATGAAATGTCGGGTATCCTAGATCATGAATTTCTGTCATCATTACTGCTCCCGTTTCTACAGCATGTTTAGAAATTTCTTCAGGATCATTAAAGTACAGTGGAACCTCGCATGTGCGAACCATGATACTCGGCGCTCGTAAACTAATACTTGCTCGGCTTCCGAATAAAAAATTATTTAAAATCTTTGATCGGTTTGCGGAACACTCGTAAACCACATTACTCGCAATCCGAGGTTCCACTGTACCAAGAAACTGAACAATTGATGTAAACTGTTGTCAGTATATCACTTTGATCCTTTTGATTGTGATACTGATGTATCAACCAAATCAGTACACCACACAGTACTGATCCATTTTGCGCTTCTGCACTCACTCTAAACATTCAGGATATTCAGGTCATTCGCTCACCAGTCCTCACTGGTCATTTACTTTTCATTTACTTTTGTTTTAATATTTAATTTCTATATAGATATTCCTTCTTAGATAAATAACTTTTTTTTGTTGTTTTAAGGTCAGGGCAGTTGCCTAAGCATTTCACTGTGTATGATTGTGTATGTGACAAACAAAAATTTGAATTTGATGACTTCACATCCAGTGAATGTAGCACTATCCAGGACGTGGTTATGTTGACTGCAGATATTTTTTGCATTGGTGCTGGTCATTGAACATCACAGCTTACTTAAGCCTCATTTGGCTTTTCTGTTTGTTTTATGGACCCGTTCTGTTTTTATTCATTCTTATTAGTAGCTTTGAGTTTATAAAACCATAAAAACTGTAAAAGTGTTGCATGTAACTGATGTTCCTACCAGAGAAACAAATGGGGTTAGCATACCCATGCACAGCCTTCAGTGAAATGACGTTACACCTCAGTTATTGCACAATTAAGGTTGTAATTTAATCATCAGGGACCCGGTGGAAAAAGATGCTCTTGTAATTAATTACTAATTAACTATTAATTGCTTTCTAATTAAATTACAGTAACTAGAGTGTTGATGCTTATACCTAACCTTTTTGTTTTTAGTTGCTGAGAAATTATCATTTACCTTTTATTAAATAACAATTTGGACTGTACATTGTTTTAGCTATACAAACTTGTTTAAACCAAGCCTGTATTTAAGAAGGAAACATGTTATGCACAGTAATTAATGCTGCAGTTATGTATTTATTGTGTTTATAATTAATTCAATTAGACAGGTATGGTTACTGTACAATATTATATAGATGCAAACACCAATTTCAAATCAAGCAAAGATTCCTCAAGACATTGAAGGTATTTACATGTATTCTTTTTCATTATGCAATTCTCAAAAAAAAAGGGGAAAAAAAGTACAAATCTGGTTTTACGTGATAAAATATGTCACATATATAAAATATATATCATATATAGTATTAAAATACTATTAAAAAAAAAAAAAAAGCTTTCCAAGATGGCGGCGCGGCGGTAGCACGCAGCGGCCACTCCGGAGCCAAAATGGTGCTACATTGTTTATGTCGTGTCGTAGCGCTTTTATTTTGCAAAGTTTATGGACACCGGCACAAACGGTGCTCACACTTACCACCGCCAGAAACTTTTGCAACTCAATAAACCGGCATATTTCATTCAAGATGAGCTGCGGGAGAAGCTACGCGACCTCAGCTTGCTTCGGGAACCAGGCCTCCAGCCCTCGGCGTTGCCTGATGCCGGTGGCCGGAGGAGGGGACATCGTAAGCGGTGCGCGAGGAAGCAGAAACGCGGCAAGCGGGCGGGAGTCTGTGCTAGGCTAAAAACAAACCCTAGCCGGCCGGCTCTTCCGTCCATCATCTTATCTAACGTCTGCTCCCTGGAAAATAAACTGGACTACATCCGACTGCAACAGGCTACACAGCGTGAGGTGAGGGACTGCTGTGTATTTGTTTTCACGGAGACATGGCTCAGCGACAGGGTTCCTGACACCGGCATTCAGCTAGACGGACTCGCCTCGTTTCGCGCCGACAGAAACGCAGCTCTGTGCGGTAAGACTCGCGGCGGTGGCTTGTGTGTCTACATCAACACGAAATGGTGTAAGAACTCTGTGCTCGTTTCTAGCTTCTGCTCAGCGCTGGTGGAGATTGTGACTGTTAGATGTAGACCTTTTTCTTTACCGCGGGAATTCACCACCGTTTTCATTATCGGAGTGTACATTCCACCTAGCGCTAATGCTAAGGAAGCGCTATGGGAACTGTATGCTAAGATCAGTAATCTGCAGAACACACACCCGGGTGGACTGTTTATTGTTGCTGGAGATTTCAACCATGCAAATCTCAATTCAGTGCTTCCTAAAATCCATCAGTATGTGGACTTTGCAACGAGAGGGGAAAAACGCTGGATCTTGTTTACACAAACATCCCCGGCGCATATCGGGCAGAGCCCCGCCCCCACCTCGGCTACTCAGACCACATCTGTTATGCTAATTCCAGCATACAGACCACTTGTCAGGCGTTCAAAACCGGTTCTGAAGCAGGTGAAAACCTGGCCAGCAGGAGCCATCTCTGCTCTTCAGGACTGTTTCGAGAACACTGACTGGAACATGTTTAGGGAGGCTGCAACTTACGGCGACTACACTGACTTGGAGGAGTACACGTCATCAGTGACCAGCTACATCAACAAGTGCACCGATGACGTCACTGACTCCAAGAATATCATCTCACGACCCAACCAGAAACCGTGGATTACTGCGGAGGTGCGTGCACTACTGAGAACCAGAGACACTGCCTTCAAAGCGGGGGACAAGGTGGCCCTAAGAACAGCAAGGGCCAAACTGTCCCGGGCCATCAGAGAGGCGAAGCGGTGACACACGGCGCATGTGGCAGGGTATACAAGCCATCACCAACTACAGGACTTCATCACCTACCTGTGACAGTGACGGCTCCCTTCCAGATGCGCTGAATAACTTCTACGCACGGTTCAACATGCAGAACGACGTGACGCCGAGGAAGACTATCCCTCCGCCGAACGACCAGGTGCTGTGTCTCACCACGGCTGATGTGAGGAAAACTCTACGCAAAGTCAACCCACATAAAGCTGCTGGACCAGACAACATCACAGGCAGAGTGCTCAGAGAATGTGCAGAACAGCTGGCAGGTGTTCTCACCGACATATTCAACATCTCTCTGAGCAGCGCCGTCGTTCCCACATGCTTTAAATCTACCACCATCGTCCCCGTGCCGAAGAAGTCTTCTGTGTCCTGTCTCAATGACTACCGCCCTGTTGCACTCACACCTATCATCATGAAGTGCTTCGAGCGGCTCGTCATGAGACACATCAAGACCCTGCTGCCCCCTCACTAGACCCCCTGCAGTTCGCGTATCGTCCAAACCGTTCAACGGACGACGCCATCTCCACCACACTCCATCTGGCACTGTCACATCTTGAAAAGAAAGACACTTATGCCAGAATGCTGTACATAGACTTCAGTTCAGCATTCAACACAATCATCCCCCAACGCCTGAACACCTCCCACTGTAACTGGATCCTGGACTTTCTGACCAAAAGACCTCAAACAGTGCGGATCGGGAGCTACACCTCCAGCACCACCACACTGAGTACTGGGGCCCCCCAGGGCTGCGTGCTCAGCCCCCTGCTGTTCACACTGCTGACTCATGATTGTATAGCGACACATAGCTCCAATCATATTATCAAGTTCGCTGATGACACGACCGTGGTGGGTCTCATCAGCAAGAACGACGAGTCTGTGTACAGAGAAGAAGTGCAGAGGCTAACGGACTAGTGTAAAGACAACAACCTGTCTCTGAACGTCGAAAAGACAAAAGAGATGGTTATTGACTTCAGGAGGACTCGGAGCGATCACTCTCCGCCCAGCATCGACGGCTCTTCTGTGGAGATCGTCAAGAGCACAAAATTCCTGGGCGTCCACCTGGAGGAGAACCTCTCCTGGTCTCTCAACACCAGCTCTCTGCATAAGAAAGCCCAACAGCATCTTTTCTTCCTGAGAAGGCTGAGAAAGGCGCAGCTTCCACCACCGATCCTCACCACCTTCTATAGAGGAACTATTGAGAGCAGCTGCATCACTGTCTGGTTTGGGAATTGTACCATGTCAGACCGCAAGACCCTACATCGGAGGAACGCAAGACCATACAGCTGAGAAGATTATCGGGGTCTCTCTCCCCTCTATTGAAGACATTTACACCACACGCTGCATCCGCAAAGTCACCAGCATTGTGGCTGACCTGACACACCCCTCACACACACTCTTCACCCTCCTGCCATCTGGAAAAAGGTACAGAAGCATTTGGGCACTCACATCCAGACTGAGAAACAGTTTTTATCCGCAAGCCATCTGTCTCCTAAACACAAAGGGACTGGACTGATACACACACACACACACACACACACACACACACACACACACACGCACACAAATCACTCAGACGAACTAAATAACATCTGGATTGAACTGATATACACACATGCACAATCACACTGATATACATCCATCTCAATCTGCTCATACCTACCTACCTGTGCTGCTCCTCGCAATTATTATTATAATTTTTTTGCACAATATTTATTGCTATTTGCACACAATACTCTTGTCAAAATGTAAACTGTTTACTGCTGCTCTTCCCACTACCTCAATTCATCCTTCATCAAAAAAGTACTGTTATGTCTTACATTGTTGTGTCTGTCATGTTCCTCTTTGTTTGCACATTTGCACGTGCACTTTGTCTATTGTGTATCTTTGTATGAATATTGATAGTTCTTCTTTTAGAGTAACTTAATGTAAAATGTATGTTGTAAATTTATGTTGTTGCATGTATGTAGCACCCTGGTCCTGGAGGAACGTTGTTTCGTTTCACTGTGTACTAACTATATGGTTGGAATGACAATAAAAGCCTACTTGACTTGATTTGACTTGACTTGAAGTAACTCATATGACCACTGTCAGCTGTAAGGTGGTATTATCCATCGCCTATTGGCATTGAATGCCTGCAGTCTACAATTGGTAACCACAACCAGGAATGCTCTCAGCCCTCCCAATTAACCACTCAGGCTATGGTGTCTTTAAATGATTTAGGGAGAAATGATTGTCAGCATGAATTTTAGACAACAGTCAAGTGAAAAGGTGAGCCAGGAGACTGAGCAAGACCTTCTGGCTACTTGAGCGAAGTATGCTCAGAATTTACTCAGACCAGATAATATAAAGAGACACTGGTCTACCAACCCACCAATCAGTTATGGCTTTTCACCATGCACATGATGGACGACTGCAAATATCTTCCTTCTTTTGTCCCTATAAGTTTTTGCATCATCAATGAGATGATACACAGACTTTGCTACAGACTTCATGGCACAGTCACTTTCCCTTTAGGCTTTGTAATGTCTTAAAGCCAGTCAACCCAGCTCCCCTAGAAGACACACACTGCCCGACATCCCTAGACACTGAAGGTGAACCAGCACATATCATATCAGCACAAAGCAATCTTAGACACCCATAGTAGAGAGGAGCGAGCGCTCTTGGTTACAGTTAATAGTGCAAAGCACAAAAGACACAAACTCTCTCTCTCATAAATCCTTTTAGTTTCCAGAGCTCCGTTGCACAGATGGCAAATCTTTTTTTTTTCTGTCTTCAGTTTTCTTTTGTTTCCTTTTATAGTTCCTTAATTAATAATCCCATGCTATCTCTAAGCAGGAAGGTCTTCCTGTGCATATCAAAAACACTCTTCCTATTTCATTCACCCCCTCTAAAGCCCTGCGTTAGGGCTCTTATAAACAGTATAACATCCTTCCATACCGCACCACATAACAACTAGGCCCGGTTTCTACTTTTTACTTCTAATTTTACTCAATTCTGTTTCTCTTTTACTATTATTCTTAACTTCATGTTTGTATCACTGGCCAAGTCCAATATATCTGTTGATCTGTACTTCTGCTTTCGTAAAGCACATGCTTGTTTATCAGATGGGTGTCACCTTCCACAGAATAAGGATGTGTAGAGTACATCTGTGCTGTGGTTAATTATGTGCAACACATGTCTGTCTCTTGTGTGATTAAGCTAAACTCAGAGGTAGCACACCCAGTCTTGAGGCAAATAGGAGGTCATTTACTATTTTAACAAGTGCTGTCTCTGTGCTGTGATGAGGCCTAAATCCTGACTCAAACAGTTTGTGTATGCTATTACTATGTAGATAGAGTATGAACATAGGTGCTGCGCTACTATCTTTTCCAGAATAAAGTTGAGGTTTGATATCAGCTTGTAATTGGATAGCTGACAGGGTTTAAGGTCAGGTTTCCTAATTAGTGGTTTAATGACTGCTAATTTAAAATATTCTGGAACATACCCACTGCTGAGTGAATAATTCCTTATTGTCAACATTGGCTCCATTGTTGCTGGTACTATCTGCTGGTATAGGATCTAATACACAGGTGGATTTTTTTTTTTTTTTTAAGTGAAATTACTTCATTCTCTTCAAGGGAAGTAAAGTATTCTAGGTTCTGATCTGATATGGTTATTTTATCATTTTATTTTATCATTATTAAATTGTCTGGTTTCAAAACTTATATTTATTAACTAATAATAACTAATATTTATGACTTTGTTATTGAAAAGGTTCAGGAAGTCCTCACCACTGTATGTTGTTGTGGAGATTTTTGCAATGGTCTTATTTTTAGTTAATTTTCTTTACAGCATGAAATAAAAATCTTGTATTATTTTTGTTATTCTCTAAAAGATTGGAGCGATGCATCGATATAGCAACACTAAGAGCTTTTTTATAGTTCAGGATGCTCTCCTTCCATGCTATTTGAAGTACTAAGAATTAAATTTGATGCAATGCAATATTGATTTAAATTTTTTAAGTACGTGAGATTAAGAAACTGGAGAATTGGTTCTAGTTTCTTAATCTATGAAGAGAGTGAACAGCTTGTTTTACCATGGTGCGCTGAAAGACACATATTGCACATCACACAGGACATGTCATGGTTCTTTCCCATCAACACCATGGTAAAGAGAGCCCCTAGATGCCTGAAAGACTTTAACCTGCCTTCCAAAAAATATGGAACAAAATGATGTGAGAGACTAATAAATTATTTTATTTCAAGTAATTTCAAGTCTTTTTTTTTTACTCAATTTTTATTAAATAACAATTTGTGAAATTTTGTTGTTCTCCACGGCTGTTTGACATTTTTCTATTTTATAAAGTAATTTAGTCCTGTAAGTCTGATATTTATTATTAATATGACCTCCGTCTTCCGGCTTTGACCCCAACATCAATCATCTCATATTTGCTTCTACATAATGTACAGTATACTGTAAAAAACGTTTTAATGTCTATATGGTAGTATATGTCTATACTACCAAATAGAAATTGAAAAAGCTGAAGTCTAAAGCAAACGCAGTTATTAATTTATTGTGTAAATTTAACTTCATTCAGCTGTTTACGTTATATGAAAAATAACCTGCCTACCGGCTCACTAATATGCAAAGTGAAAGTGAGTGCCGTTGATCAAAAGGCTGATAAATGCGTGCGTAGATAGGAGCAGATTTATCGATAAAACTGCAGACATACCTGTACTTCCCCAGAAATGCAACAAACAAATATATAGTCTACTCGCCGAATACAACACGACAGCGCGCTCCGATGTGAACACCCGCAGAAAATTTACTGTAATCCCTCTGCTCACCTTTCATTCACGATAGGTGTGAATTTTTTGAACCGGTTTTGCTGATGGGGGAATTGCCAGAATTGGGGGGTTGAAAAAAATTAATGAGCCCGAGAAGTCGTCTCTGCCTAAAATTTATTTTGCCAGCAAATTTAAAAAAAATTATTTTGCCAGCAAAATAAAATTAAAAAAAATGTTTCATGAGACCAATTAAACCAGACTTTATAGTTGGATGATACTTCGAGTGTAATTCATAAATGTACTAAATATATTCAGATTTTGTAAAATAACGAAAACTGATGTCTCTGTTTCCTTCCTAGACCTTTTGTCCGCATCACAAGGAACTGAAGCTCAGCACGTCTTTTTTCTTTGTTTTAAGATGTGATATTTAAGTGAAATAATTTTGCATAAAAGGTCTAAATATTCCTTTTTATTTATGGAAAGGTGTATTATACTTGACCTGCATTATTGCATTTATGTTTAAACATCCTTAATTTACCTTAGTTAAATTTACACATTTATACCTTGCTCACTAAAATAGCTAAAAACTACAGTCTAATGTCACAAAAGAAAGCTAATTGATCAATAAAAAATAAATGCTTTGAGATGACCATTTTGTCGTATTTTTGTGTTCATTGGATTAAACTAAAATATTAGTATTTGACCCCAAACGCATGTGGAAAAAGAATCTTTTATGTACATATTTTTTTCTGGGTTGTAGTATGGCATTAAATTCTTTCCACGTGTGCACGCACGTCTTTTACTATGGTTCGACTTGCGACAAACACTCACCTTCTCCTGTCCCAAACTGTTCTCACTGTGCACGCACGTCTCTTTACTATGCACGTTCGACTCTGCCTGTACAAACACTCACCTTTGTCCAGTGTTACAAAACTGTCACTAAACTATCCAGTCACAGACTTTCACACACTACTTCCGATTGCCTGTTTCTTCTCTAATCAGCTGCCACTATTGACCGCATAATGGAAGTGTTGGAAATAAAGTTATGAATAAAGCGACCAAGTTGTCCGATTTGAATTTTATTCGACATACTGTACAGTACAATGGTCTAACAATGAGCTACATGAATTTTTTTTTAACTGATCTGTACTAATACTTAATTCAATAAAACAGGAGATGCTATAATATTTATTTATAATGATTTTATAAATAAATAAAAAATGTTTCCTTTATGTAACTTCCTTTAATTTATATATATTTAATTTATTTAAATTATATCATTTTAATTTCCTATATCTTTCTTTTGATTGTGTAAAGCTGCTTTGAGACAATGACCATTTTAAAAGCATTATACAAATAAAGTTGAATTGAATTCCATTATGCAGTCAATAGTGCCAGCTGATTAGAGAAGAAACAGCCAATCAGAAGTAGTGTGTGGAAGTTGGCTAGTTTAGTGGCAGTTTTGTAATACTGGACAAAGGTGAGAAAGCGTACAGACAGAGTCGAGCGCGCAACGAAATGAGATGTTGTACGCGTGTGCAGGCAGAGTCAAGCGCGCATAGCAGAAGGTTGTTGCGTGCAAGCGGGGAAAACACGTTGAACCGAGCTGTTGAGCGCGCAGGGGAGACACACCTGATCAAATGCAGATCCATGATTCGCAAAGAATCTACAGTAGATGATCCACATCTCATTCTCACTTTCCACGTCATCATGACATATATAGCGTAGATAAATACAGTTCATCTACACGTACAGTAAACACATTTCAAAATGACCAAGATTAGTAAGATTCATTCTCAAGATATCAGGACACTGAGATCCGCTGCAGTTCCAGCCGTTGACTTAAAACTTGCATGTGAATGGAGCGCTAAGTGCGGGGGCGGGGCTCCGGCGCATGAGGAGAAGAGAATCTGATATAAGTCTGTTTTTTTATTTTTAACATTAATGTAATAACAAACATTCATTTGGCAATAAACGTTTTGGAAAGAAGACTTCATTATGGAAATTAATGGTTGATCCTGCCTGTTTATTCATTCAAGTTCAAATCAGTGTGCGTATGCTTTGACTAAAACTGCATGCAATAATGCACTATGTGCTACTGGAATGTAGAAATGTACATTTGAAAAATGTTTATGCTATTTATTTAAGAAAATTATGATGATCATAACAGAGAACTGCATTTCATTCTTATCACAAAAACACTGACATCGTTTTATGTTTGAATTCTATGGTCATTTAGTTTCATTTATTTCAGTTAATAAATCTACTATAAATAAAAAAACACACAAAGTATAAGATGACACGAAAGCATTTTATGGATTTTCTAATTACACATGATGTAATCTAAAGGCTTACTGTGTTAATGTTTACTTTCATTAAATTCAAATGTAAGAAATGCCTATATTTCATTTCAATTCTAAATTTGTACTGTAATATTAGTACAGTGACTATGCATTTGTTTAATTACAATGCTTGACAGAATGAAGTAAGACCTGAGGCCTCAGGCAATATAGCACCTAGGTGCAGGTTATAGCATTTGCATAGCGCCACTTAGCGACGTAAAGCCGGCAAACACAAAACCCCAAATCCGCTGCCGGGTGCCACAACTGTAGCAGTGCAATACTGGTTAAGTCTGTAGGTCTTAAAACAAGTTTTATAGAACATATTTGCCATTCCTCTTCATTACTTTAAAAACCTTTGCACTGTTAGAAAGGTTAAGCTAGACAAAGAGGTTTGTCAGATGTTGGAATCCTTTTTTTTTTTCATTATTGTCAGCCGAATTATCCCAGTGCATTGTACAAGAGGAGGCCCAAAGACAACAGTGCCTCCAGAGGTAGCACTTTGGTGGTTTGCATGTCTGTTGGGGCGGTTATATTATGTGTACACCAGTATCAAACCCCACTTTACACTGGATCCAATCATACTCACATTTATTAGCAATATAAATGATTTTCACTGGTGTAATTATGTTTAAATGTATAATCTCTTTATTTGTATTTTACTAGTCATTACCAAGCCAGAATTCCATTTTTGTTTACTCAGTTCTGTTGCTCTTTTACTATGATTCTGAACTTCATGTTGTGCCATTGGCAAAGTCCAATATATCTGTTGACTTGTACTTTTGTTTCTTGAAGCAAATAAATGCATGTTTATTGCATGGTTGTCCTTGTGCAAAGAAAAATTATATGCGTACAGAGCATCCTTATCGGATCTAATTAGATGTAATACACTTTTATTCATGTGTTTTTAATATAAATTCAAAGGAACCACACTCAGTATTGTTAAGCTAGAACTCGATCAATCATTTTTGTCACATAAATGTTCACATGATTCTTGCATCTTGACACAATCATTAATTAAGAATTTGCAACAAATCTCTACACATTTACAAAATGTTGAATTCTTAATTCTGATTTGAGTTTAATTTTTAAACCATAAATCTTCCATAACACCAGCTTTAACAGTTCTGCAGCTACAAAAATCACAGATTTAGAACAACAAACTATCTAAAATATCTAATATGTTGTCATTCTTATACGCCTAATATAGACATAAACTGGAATGACTTCGACTCCCCATACAACAACTCCTCTTCGGTCAATGGCTTGATTAATGATTAACTTGATAAAATACATTGTAATAAAGTAATAAATCATTATCAAGTGTTCCCTAAAAGAGAATAGTTATTTACACAGGATCTGGATTGTCTCTGACACTCCTACTGAAACCATGCAATGCATTTATTAATGTTTATGTTTATAGCATAGAGTTGTAAAAAAGAAAGAGCTCTTCAATTAATCATGACAGTGAGCCATGTGGACCTGGATAAGGGGTCACTGACTTGTGGTTAAGGTATAAAGATTATGTTGTGCTAAAATAAAGTCATAATACATGTTTAAAAGCAAAGTGTTATTAGTGAAGGTACGACAGTGAGTCAAAAATGATGCACATATTAAACTGTCTGTTGGCCTGTCTTATCAGTGTCAATGTGTTACACCAGTTCATGGATCTTGTGACTTGTGAAAAAATAGCAGCGTGCAGTGATTTATAATATTTTTTGTGTGATTTGAGGGTGTACAGTGCCTAGTGCCTAAACATTTCACAGAAGAGCATAAACAGAAGCATTTTAATATATGCAAACGTAATTTGGACCAATACGCCCAGGAATGTGAAAGTTTCTGTGAAAGAGAATCATTACTGGTGAGTCTAAATCACCCCATCGTTCATGTGGTGCAGGACGACAAGAATCACTGAGTCCGCCATACAAAGATGACGTTCATCTGCAGATCAGGAGATTGCAGGTACATATTCCAGTAACTTCACCAGGCCTCGCTTCAGGTTGTCTCGGTCCTCCTTGATGACACCGTGGCAGAGTTCCTATCATTTGGGGAAGCTAGGACCTCAACTCACTTACCAAAGCATGGCATGCCAACTTGGGACACTGACAGTCTGGAGGGGCTTAAAGGTTAATGCCACATCAATTTTCCTGGGGAAAACCTCAGTGGAAAAACATTATATCATCTTATCATACGATATACCATTCATATCAAGGGTTTTACCGATAACAAAGAGGATAACTGAGGACCAATGCTCTGAGATAACATCGTGGAGCCCTCTTGCTCACCCTGGTCATCACCCCTTGTCCTCGTCCCCAAGGCCAACAGCTCCTACCGTTTGCGCGTTGATTATGGAAGACTTAAATGAAAAGTGCTGCTTTGTTGACATATTATCATCTATTCATGAGTTGCAGAGTTACCTTCTCCTCAAGATCTTAAGGCTCTACAATGTTACTTGGGGCTAACTGAATGGTATCATAAATTAACTCCCCCTTTTGCCGACATCACTGCGCCATTAAACTGACTCAAGAACAAGGGGGTAAAATAGGAATAGGTGAGCCTGGACACCCTAAAACGGGCCTTGCAATATCCTCCGAATTTTAATACAGCCTAACCTCAATAAATCATTTCAAGTACACACCGATGCCAGTGATGTGGGCCTGGGAGCCATCCTCACACAGCAGACTTTTGAAGGGGAAAAGGGGTGGCCTATGGCTCAAGATCCTTGAGAGAAGCCCAACTTGATGGACCTTAAGACTGCAGAAGTTACACTTCTCTATGCATCACTGAAAGGGTTGTCTCAATCAGGAACCAGACACTCTGTCTCGTGTTTATGAGGCATAGACTGTGGGGATAGCCCTGTGCCTCGTCATCTCATCCCCAAAACCTCCCGCAGAAATACCAAACACCTTACATGAAATAGGGCAAACACATCATGAAGACGATGCCATTGTGGAGTTAAAAAAATTATTGAGCACCCCAGAAAGATCAAGAATGGAGGATTTCCTTTGAAGAACACCAAGGGGTTCTATATCGCAGAGTGCCGCTGGCAACCCTAGGCAAGAAATATCAGGTGGCGGTGCTGCAATCACTGATACCATGGTTCCTGCATTACCACCACAATAACCCTTTAGGAGGTCATCAGGGAAGTCTTACCACCAGCTACCATCCCCAAACCAACCTCACCGAAAGAGTAAATCGGACGAAAATGATGTTGTGTTGTATGCGAGTCATCAACACTGGAACCAGTGCTTACCAGAGTTTGGGTTTGCCATTACCACCACTCAGCAGGAAACTACGGCAAGAGCTCCAGTATAACTTATGCTAGGCAGACAACCCCATGGACCCCTGGAAAGATTGGTTCACAAGCCGCCAATGCCGGAGCAATATTCATATACACTACTGGAAAAGCAGAGAACCATGGCTGTGGAAGTAAATGACCTGTGTATGCAGTCAGAAAGCAGGCTAGGTACTACAAAGCCTAGAGGAGAAATGTGCAATTTCAGCCAGGAGACCTAGTGTGGTTAAAAACTCGGGGAAGCTAGTGCCCAAGTGGGAGGGACCAGCAAAAATGAAAGACAAAAGAGGGCCAATCAACTACATATAAGTTGAATTTAACCACCTAAAACCGATGTTCAAGTCAAGTCTGCTTTTATTGTCATTCCAACCATATACAGTTCAGTACATAGTGAAACTAAACAACGTTCCTCCAGGACCAAGGTGCTACATACATGCAACAACATAAATTAACAACACAACTCTACCAGAACCAGCTAGCTAACCAAGAGATCTAATTAGCTGACGAGCTCAGATATGACAGATTTACATTTTTAATTTTTTAAGTTAATCTATTTTTATACAAAAAGAGACAACAATAGACACCAGACAACAAAGTGCTCGTGCAAATGTGCAAACAAAGAGCTACAGAGTGACAAACACAACAACATAACACGTTTCAGTACTTTTTGTATTAATGAGGTATGAGTTGAGGTAGTGGGAGGAGAAACAGTAAACATTAAACATTCCTGAAGTAGCAGCAATGATTTAAAAATACTTTGTGCAAATAGCAAGTAAAATAAATATTGTGCAAATATTTGCAAAAGAGCAGTTCAGGTAGGTAGGTATGAACAAATTGTGATGGTTGTAGATCAGAGTGTTTGTGCATGTGTGTGTTTATCAGTTCAGTCCTGATGTTATTTAGATCGTCTGAGTGATTTGTGTGTGTGTGTGTGTGTGTGTGTGTGTGTGTGTGTGTGTGTGTGTGTGTGTGTGTGTGTGTGTCAGTCTAGTCTGCTGTAGGGTCTTGCAGTCCGATATGTTGTGAACAGAGGTGAATAGAGTAGCCAAAAAATTTTACTCAAGTAGGAGTAGCTGTACTTCATAATAATATTACTCAAGTAGAAGCAAGAAGTAGTCATCCAAAATATTACTTCTACTAAAAAAGTATTTATTGAAAAGACTACTCAAGTAGTGAGTAACTGTTTCAATCGTAATGTCCGATTAATTTTTTTTAGAAATTATAATATAAACACACACACACACAGTACAGACAATATATGTGGATTTAATTTGATTTAACTTACTTTACTCTTTATTAAAATTTTTCTGGTCATTGGCAGGTGGTAAGGTGGCTTATTGGTTACCACTATTGCCTTGCACCTCCAGGATCTGGGTTCGATTCCTTCCTCAGGTCTGAGCCTGTTGGGACTGAACACCTCCCTCTGTAACTGGATCCTGGACTTTCTGACCAGAAGGCCACAGTCTGGGGAGGGAACTGGACCTCCAGCACCACCACACTGAGTACTGGGGCCCCACAAGGCTGTGTGCTTAGTCCCCTGCTGTTCTCTTTCTAAAGCTACACTCGATGCTGCGTGAAAACGCTATGGGAACATATCTTTGTTTCCGGTTGTGAAGCCTGTGTATACCTCGGCTTATAACCTCTGCCAGGCATGACGTCACCGAATAAGGTGCACCTGCAGGTTATAAATAGGAGTGAACCGGAAACATCCTCAGATCTTTTTGTCTTCAGGACCGCTTTGTGTTTGCGTGTGTGTGTGTGTGTGTGTGTGTGTGTGTGTGTGTGTGTGTGTGTGTGTGTGCGCAACAGAATCACGGTAGGAAAGAAAAAAAAACTTCACTTACCGATAATGGCAAGAGTTGGTAGAGAGATCCGTGCCTCCGTGTGATTTCTTTCAGAGGGCAATCTCCATGACTTTTTCGTGAATGCTTGGGTTTCAATGAAAGTGCAAGCGTTGTGATCTCCCTATTAAGGCACTTCACACGCGGCTCACTTTCTTTAAAGAGAAACTGCGAACCGTGGCGCATTCCTGGGGCTCGCGTGTGTATGAGACTGTATTTCCCTCTTTCTTTTGCGCTCTCCCCGGATCAGGAAGTTTTTAGCGTCCGCTTCTCAAGCGCGCTCCGGCGCTTCTTGTGCGCAGACGAAAGAGACTTCCTCACGTGCTTCCATGGAGATAGCGTGCCGATCGGGCAGACGCGCATGAGCCGCAATTCTCCCTTTCTCTCGCGCTCTCCCCGGATCAGGAAGTTTTAGCGTACCGGCGCTTTTTGTGAAGGGGCCGAAAAGATTTCCTCTCTCGCCGCAAAAATAAATAAATAAATAAAAGAATAAAAATGTATTTATTAATTAATAATTTTTAAAAAATTTAAATCCCCAAGCGCTCAAAGTTAGAGACAGGTTTCTGTCGGGTGGCCAGGGGAGGGCCCTCAACGAGGGTTCCTCCCCTTTTTTTTGGCGACCTCCATGACGAGTTAACTCTTTCATGGAATAAGCCTTATTCATCCCCTGTTTTATGATGATACCCCAGATTGAAGAGACGCTTGCGAGCTATCTCTTTCTTGGGAGCTCATCCTCCCTGAAAAAGCCCACGCTGCCCACCAAGCCGTGTAGACTAACATCTTCGTTGATGGGGAAAGCTTTTCAGGCAGCGGGTCAGGCTGGTGCTACCCTGCACACCATGGCGGTTTTGCAGGCATACCAAGCTCACCTGCTAAGAGTTCTGAGCACTGGCGGGTCTATTGATGGCGCCGAGCCACAGATTTATTTCTTCGTGCCACCAAGCAGACGGCCCGTGCCAGAGACTTCTGTGATTAAACCTCACGGGCATCAAGGTCAGGGATCGCGTTTTCCTGTAAACACCACCGCCACTAGGTTCGGGAGGCGAAGCTCTACGAGCAGACCTCTGTGAGGTTTCTCCCCTGCCGTGCTCAGGAGTCGGGATTGTCGGCCACCCAGTCTCAACCAGGTCTGGTCCCCACGAGGTGTGAGGCGCAGAAGGAGAGTGTGCCGAGCCAGCTACCCCCTCGTAGAGACAGGGGAGGGACTCATCGCGCTTCGCAATCCGCCTCAAAGAGAGAAAAAAAAAAGCACCAGACATAAGGAGCATTATCTCTGCCAAAAAGGAAGTCCTGGACCACGGGGGTGTCTCCCCCTGGGGAGGGACGTGTAAAAATTCTAATAAGGGATAAAGACTACTCCCTGGCACCCTATGGGGGCTGTTGTCTAATCTCCGCCACCACTGGTGTTTCGGGAAGCAGCGGTCTCCAGCGAAATGTTAGGTGCTCGGTTCCTTCCTGCCTTGTTTCAGGATGCCGGACACCTAACACCCCCCCCCTCCATTGCACATCATTCTCCGCGTTTTCAATGGGATGGTCTTCACTTCCATAAAACCGGAACGAGCGCATCTGCTGACCTGGCAATTACAGACTTTGCTGGGAAAAGGGGGCATAGATTATGTTCCCCTTCCAGACGAGAGATGGGGGGTTGCGTCCAATTTTACATCTTCTTGGGCTGAACATCAAAATGCTTGTTTCTCAAATTCAACCAGAGGTTTGGTTTGTGACGGTCAACCTGAATGACGCATATTTTCATATAGAAATATTGCCACAACACAGGAGGTTCCTGAGGTTTGCTTTTGGGGGCGAAGCTTACCAGTATCGGGTCCTTCTATCTGGCCTAGCCCTGTCACCCTGCACATATAAAATGCACGGATGCAGCTCTGGCTCTATGATTCCTGGGCATCCGTATTCTGAATTGTATAGACGACTGGCTGATCATAGCTCAGTCTTAATAGCTAGCGCTTCGACATCGGGATGTCGTCCTAGCTCATCTCCATTCTTTAGGATTGAGACTCAATCCTACGAAAGGCGTTCTCTTTCCTGTTCAGAGGACAACATATTTGGGTGTCACATGGGATTCGATCACAAGGCGGACACAGCTGTTTCCCACTTGTGTCGAACCCATCCTCCAACACCCTGAAGGAAATCAAGCTAGGCCAGGAAGTGACTCCATCACTTTCAAAGATCTTTAGGTCTCATGGCAGCTGCGTCCACGGTGATACCTTTGGACTTTCTGCACATGAGGGCGTTTTCAGTTGTGGCTAAGAGCCAGGGGATTTCACTCAAGGGCCAATCCCCAGAGGCTAATAAGGGTTACGCGCCGGGGCTTTGTACCCTTTCTATGTGGTTCAGACTCCGGTTTCTGACTTTGGGTCCCACTTTAGGTCTGTCTTGTTGTCGCAAGATGCTAACGACAGACGCTTCCCTCATGGGCTGGGGTGCGGTCTTGGATGGCCGTCCAGCACAAGGATTATGTTTTCTCGCATGGCACACCAATTGCCTCAAAATGATGGCTCTGTTTGTGGCCCTTCCTCCAGCAGTTGAGAGGCTACCATGTCCTAGTGCGGGTGGACAACACTGTGGTAGGCTCGTACATAAATCGCAAGGGTGGACTGTGCTCGCACCGCTTGAACAAGCTAGCGCACCAGGTTCTGCTTTGGGCACAGGACAAGTTCCTGTCCCTCAGAGCGATTTACATTCCGGGGCACATGAATGTATGAGCGGACTTGCTATCCAGACAAGCTGTGACACATGGGGACTGGAAACTCCACCCTGAAGTAGTCAGTCAATCTGGAAAAGATTTTATATAGCAGAGGTGGACCTCTTCGCCTCGCAAGAGGCAGCACAATGTCCCCTTTACTATTCTGACTTCTCCAGCTTCCCTGGGTCTGGACGCCATAGCCCACACGTGGCCCAGATTATGCGTTTCCTCTGATAGTTCTGCTCCCAGGAGTCCTGGCGAGGGTCCGTCAACAGGGTTTGCACCTCTTATTGATAGCGCCCCAGTGGCCGACCAGAGTGTGGTTTTCGGATCTAATATATCTCCTCGACGGCTGGGGTGATTTCAGTGAGGAGGGATCTTCTGTCTCAGGCGCAGGGGACAATATTTCATCCCTGGCCCGAGCTCTGGGACCTTCACGTCTGGCACCTGAAGGGGACCAACTAAGACATGCTGGTCTTCCAGCCAGCGTAATTGAAACCATTTTAAGTGCCAGGGCTCCCTTCACTAGAAGAACTTATGCCCTCAAATGGAGTGTGCAATAAAAATAAATAAATAAATAAACAAACAAACAAATAAATAAATATCAGTTAGAATATTTTAAAACTATCCTAAACTTGATATTAGATATAAACTTGAAATATTCCACAGAGCTGTTTTTAAGGAAAGAATGTGGCACTTCATCTCTCCCTAGGCACTTCAAGGCACTATGTTTAAGTCTCTTGTGATTACAGTCTGTATCTATAATGTGGGTAGAGTCTACAGAAAAGACTTAATGAGCTAATGTAATTCTTTGTAAATCCTGCAGATGTCAGTAGCTGCAAAACACAATGATTTGCAACTTGTCCATTTATTAGTATACCTGACCACCTTGGAGTGAGCTACATATCCTAAAAAATAAAAAATAAAAAATAAAAATAAATAAACATCCTGAAACTTTTAAAATGACCATATTGGAAATATGATTTAATATAAAGTGCCATAATTTTAAATATTTTAACATTATAAGTACAGTTTAAAGCCAGAAGCCATGGGTGGATAAAACCACCTCGCACTGCTTCCTACAATGCAGGACCTGCCTCTGGAAACATGAAAAAGTACAATCCTGCGCAGAGGCAAAGAGCCCAAGCAGCGATATGGGTGAAATCGAGTCGCAGCTCAAGGAGCAGAATGATGAGCATGGACACATCTCTGGTGGATGAACATTTATTATTGTGAAAACAATGAAACAGTATGGTCAATGATTCAAAAATCTGCCCAAATGAAGAAGAAATAAATCATCATAAAACGCAAATATGTTGATTTAAAACATATAGCTTTTATGCTACATTCAGCAACACTTTATGGAGTCATATACTGTACAATGTTGTATGATCTGTTTTTAATGAGAAAAGATTAGAAGTGCTAATCTGATTAAAAGGCTTAGAAACAATAAAGGCTTAGAAACAATAAAGCAAAAAAAAAGTTCCAATTGCTCATAATTTTAATTCAATTTGTTTAGTTTAACATTGGCTGCATTATTAACCGGCAGAAACTAAGGCAGCTATGTTTTAACAAATTTTCTGTGAATTTGGCATCTCTCCTACGCGCTACATTTATCCAAGGCTTCTTTCATCTTGGCCTGAATGTTGTTGACATTTTTGCCCCATTCTTCCTTGAACTCATCCACATCATCCTCAGTGATGACATAGTAGGCCATCAGTGCAATGAGGCCGATGTGGAAGAGGTAGGCCAAATGATCGCATCTAGCCTCCATAATTTTCTTATCACCTTTACACTCCTCTAGATAGACTTCCAACAGTGGCCTCCCAAAAGGGTTACTATTTTCCGTGATGGCGTCACAGTACATCTTCAAATTTAGACGGCCCTGTTGTTTGATATAGATTTTCCTGAAATCCTGTCTGTAACGCTCACCATTTTCTGGTTCCTTCCTGACTCCATCCACCATTTTCTTGAAGGCTCTGTATTGATGCTCAATGTTCTTTTCCATGTCACCATAGTTTTTGTCAATCTCAGCCATTATGATTGCACTCTGCAGCTGCTTGTTCTGCTCAGAGATGCTCTCCAACTTGTCATGAATCTGCTGGAAATCCTTGTACAGCTCATTGGCTTCATCTCCCACTAGGCCTTTCCTCACTACATGGACCAGCGAGGTGACGATGCCAAACATAGGGTTGAAGGTGGAGGCGAAGGAGAACACCTTCTCCACATAACCCAGTACCTCGGCTGTAGTTTGTTTTAATTGCTCCTTGTCTGCCATGGATGACGAGTTGTCACTATTTTATAGAAAAAATAAGAGAACAAAAGAAAAAACACAAAAGACCTCCAGTTATATTCACCTTATTCTTGGGGATGATATTACAGAAATCTTTACGGGCACAACTCCCAGTAACTGGGGAAAAAAAGCTTGGTGCTGAAAGTTGATTGTGTTTCATGGTTGTTTCCTAAATGCCTATTGTTTACTTTTGCAGTTTTTTTAATAACTGAGGAGCGTATTATAACATTTAATAGAGTTTCAGGTAGAGCCTAAACTGTTCCTTGGAGCATTTTATGAATACAGGTCTTGGATAATTAATAAAATTTAATTAGAAAATCGGGGCCATAATTACTTGAATATCCACAGCCAAAATAAACCCTTTCCAAACCTTAATGTAAATACAAGATGTATATAATATAGAAATTTCAGTCCCCTGGTTAACTTAAAATAAAAACCATGCAAGCAATAAATAGCTCAACCACATCAAATAACGTCAGTCTAAAATGACATGAGGCATACAGTATACATGGAGAAAAAGAAAACTGGCCCAAGATAAGAACTTTACCTGATCTAATGTCTTCACTAGTTTCTTTACTTTGAGTTCAAGCTGGTATCTCTGATCTCTAACTCAGGCTGAAGACGCTGTCCAAACTACTGTAATATATACAATAGGCAGACGAAGGGAGTGGCTCTTATCTGAAATCTGCTGAAAATATCCAGTATGCATTTGTATGCAATTCTCAGTTAAATTCAATCATATTATTACTGGCTCACAGCAATGACAACAGAGCCATAAAGTTAAAAAAGAACTGCAGGCATTCATATCTTGACCTGCAAGTGAACATCATAAAAGATAAAGTTGATGATAAGGTATTACTTTATTACAAAATCAAAGAAGTCAGAACTGAAACTTGAAGCTCATGAGAACAATTCTCAGGCCATCCTGTCTAAATACTAACAGATTTATGCATTTATAATTTAGTTTCAGACTATGATAGAGTTATTCTATGGTAAGAATCATCTCATAGTTGATGAGCCTATTCAAAAAAGATTTTCTGAAGAAACTGAACCAAGGTAAACATATTAAACTATACCATTTTTACAATTCCAGATTTACCTCCTTCCTGGAAATATTAGATGTTCTTGGACCATCTAAAGCTAGTGGAAGCATGGCTCATTAAAAATTCCTATCTACATAGTGTCAGGTGAAGTGAAGCTCCAGCTCCAATTTCAGAAGGTCTAACAAGAACTGACATTCAAATAGCTTGAAGTAGCTGGCAGGAAGGAGGATCTCTAAACTAGAGTTCATCTGCACAAATTCACTGGGGTTTTTATGCAGGAAGTGTAGAATTGTTGTTTAACCCTGGATATGAGGTCTCAGAATGCAGATGAGCTTGTCTCGTTTCTGCCCATGACCCAAACCAAAGAGCCACTGAAACGCAAGTTCCTCCCTCCTATTGACCTATTTTGGAAATATTTTAAACTAAACTGTTTCAAAGCCTTATTTTCACCTTGCTATGTAATATATATATACATTTTTTAAGTTTATTTTGGAAATCTTTTCTGAACAGGCTCGTTAAACTGTTTTGTAGTTCACATGATAGACAAATTCTTCATTATCGTGTCGAACTGCATTGTAAACACATAAATTTATCCTGCACTTGGACCAGGTGACCTTGGCTTTGTTCTTTTTAACTCAACAATATTATATCATTACTTGGAGGTCATTTTAACTTTGGGTTTCTGTTTTAATAGTTACGAGACAGAAAACCTGTTTATATATTACTGAGAAATACACACATGATTACTTCATCCTTTTAGCAGAATCCACTGTTTGATTTGATGCAGTTTGTTTCACCAAAGCCAAAACTGAATCCACATTGACTTTGACTGGTTTGCTGGAGATAATTTTTTTTTCTTACATACAGTTAATTGTCTTATATTAGGAGCCTAAATCTAGAAATAATAATAATAAAAATAATAATAATAATATAGTGTACTATACTATAGAATTTAATCATATATTCTATAGCAATTATCCAGCGTTGGAAAGTAACGAATTACATTTACTCACGTTACTGTAATTGAGTAGTTTTTTTTTTGTGTACTTCTACTTTTTAAAGTAGTTTGTAATTTTGCTTTTACTTAAGTATGTTTTATTTGAAGTATTGTAATTCGCTACATTTTAAACCATATTCACCACTGAGTAAAACAAATGAATGAAAATGCAAAAATGATTTTTTTTTTTTTAAATATGCTTTGTATAAATGCTTCGTTGCGCTCGCGTGTGTGTATCGTGTCCTGGTCGCGCGCCGCTCCAGACTCCACTCCAGGTTTTCTGACTGTCCCCACATCAGCATCTACCTGACCTTCTACACGGTCGCTTCCGCCCTGAGAGTGACGTCATCAACCAGCGCCACCATGTATAAACCGGAGAGAGACGCGGGAAAGAGGAAAGAGATTGGTTGTGTAGGTGTTTTTGGATAGTATGGTATATTTTTGGATATATCCTGACCTGTACTTTTCTAGATCACAATAGACACTATGGTGCCAATGCTATTTGGAGTCTGACGCACCTCTTTAAAGTTGTGTATCCACAAACAAGCATAACCCAGAGACTGTTTTGCAGTATAAAAAATATTTTCTAGTAAGGCTACGGTTAGGGTGGAATGGCTCTCTGAGCATTTCTCTGGACATTTTTAAGGAGTTACATTTTTTTACCATAACTTGAATTATTGCATAATAAGAGTGCTAACACAAAACACTTTGTACTGCCCAAAGACCAAACTGAAACACAAACTTTAAATAGATAAATTAATTAAACTAAACAACAGGCAGGGGAATACACTTGATATCATGTGACTGCGTCGGGTGAAACGTATGTCATCCCTTGCCTACAACACAAAAGTCAAAAGAAAAGAAAAATGTTATATTGCAGTAGCTTTATTAAAAACAATTAAAATAAAGTAATTGAATGTAGTCATATTAGCAATATGAGTAAAGGGCTAACAGAAAGAATGATAACTGATGTTTATACCAATACTCAAAAAATATACTGTCAGAGATATTATAACTCCGAATGGATTGCACATAAACACCACCACAATATTGTAACTACCACTCAGGAGCTCATTTTTTCTCTGAGCCCTGATTCAATAAAAAAACACCTGATAACCGTGAATATGAACATTCAAATGTGTTTACAAATGTACAATTGTATCACTTTTGTTAAGGATATTCAAAGTAAATAATGTCCATGTAATAAATGTGTGAATCAGGGGAAAGGAATCACTTGCACCTCCGGAGCACCGCCTGCATCCTCTCTTGAACGTTCTCCATCTTCTCAGCCCACTCCTCACTCAGACCCTCTTCGTCATCACCGATGATGGCAGCGTAACCCATCAGAGCAATGAGGCCGATGCAGAACAGGTAGGTAAGGCGTGTGCACAGGCGCTCCATCACCCTCCGATCTCCTTGTGAGTGAGTCATGTAGACTTCGAGGATGGGCCGGCTGAAGAGCTTGGGCTTGCCCATGACACCATCGTAGAGTGTGTGCAGGTTCTGGTCGCCCAGGTCATTGGCATAGCTTTCTTCAAAATCATCGCGCTTACGCTCCTTGTGCGCGGGCCGTGCCTCCACCACCTCCATGAACTTACGGAACTGATTGCGTAAGTTCTCCTCCACGCGGCTGTACTGCCCGTCCAGTGTCTCCTTCTTGATCTGAAGCAAAGTTCCACTGTTCTGCACTGAAAGCTCATCCAGGGCTCTGTTCACGCTGCCGAACTCACGTCGAAGAGTCTGAATCTCCTCATCATCCACGTGGTGCAGGACGACGCGGATCAGTGAGCCTGCCACACCGAAGATGGGGTTCACCACAGCGGCTGCTGACGAGATGGTTGCTACAGCCTCTAGCACTTTCACCAGGCCTCGCTTCAGCTTGTCTCGGTCCTCCAAGATCTCAACATCAGCCATGACCTAAAACACAAACGTTGGCCAGACGAGGAGAAGAAGATACACTTTAACCATGTTATATAGGCAACTACCTTCACTCAGAGCCTTCACTCTGTTTGTAATTAAGTTAGATCCTGGATTAAACCATGATCTCGGAATTTAAATGATGCATAATATAAATATGTGGCACCTAGTACTGTACTTTTAACATGAGTCTACTTGGAGGAATTCTCAAAGTCAAAAACACAGGGACAACAAAAACAGCTTAAGTGTGAGAACTGATGCAGCTGTTTCTTCAACGGCTGAAACGGAAGAAGTTTCTCAATGTGGTGTGGAGGAAGTACAACCACAACGCTGTTTTGAGCTGCATGAAAAGTTAACTAGCTATGTCTAGGTGTCTGAGACCTTACAACAGTGCAGACAGTCCTAAGGTAGACTTAAAGTATACAAGTGTGATAAATAGTATAAAAATAAAGAAACATAGGTACTAAATTGTTATGGGTTGATAACTTTTTTTTTTTTTTTTTGCCATTTGCCTTTTTTTTATTACTACATGCTTTTGTAACATTTGGTTAGCTTAGAATAATTTTGTAACATTGAATTTATTTGTATTATTTTTGTCATTACTATTATTTGCTTTGATTATTCTTTGATTAATTTTTTTCAATTGCTTCTGCCTTTTTTCCATTAACGTTTGTTATTAAATGTACATTTTTATCTCAACCATCTTGACTGGGACTCTTCTTCTGGTAAGGATGTTTATTTTTTAATCCTTGGGTTTACTTATTGTAAACTAATGAATAATAAGGAAAAGATTAAAATGAATAAACAGGAAAGTGGATTTCCTGTTCATTAAATTGAATCTATTACTTATTATCATCATTGTTTTGGAACTTAAACTCTAAATCTTTGTATGATAGGCATACTGTAATATATTCAAGATGGAAATTAATCGTAGATAGCGTGGGTAGGAATTTATACTGTGGTGTGTTTTACTCTAGCAGAGATTAGAAAGAAATAACCTTTTACCTTTTTAGAATGAAAATGCAGTAGGCTATTAAATAACTTTTAATTATTTATTTAAGCTTTTTTCCTCTTAATCCCAAAGTTTAACTAATTAACAATAATAGTTTTTTGTGCGCATGGCTTAATCATTAGCCATAAATAAACTTTTAAAAAGTGATTGATTTATTCCTAAATGTACGTCATTGCATAAAATAGAGGCAGCGTCTCACATTGTCAGCCTAAACTGGTTAGGTTAAAAGAAAAAACATCCTAAATGACGACTCATCCCATCAACCTATCAACCTGAGTATGAAATATTCTTACACTCAAGGTTTTAGAAAAGTGAACAGAAAAAGTAAAGTCGGTCCAAAGGCCTAAAGATCTTACTTACCTGCTTTTATGTCTGTAGGTTTTCTCTTCCTATGTTCAGGGCGTGTGTGGGTCTCGTATCAGAGCGGTGCGCAAAAGTTTAGTGGGAGGACAGGGGTAGAAGTATATCAGCGTAGGGGAAGATACTGGTATATTTTATGCAATGGAATTATACAAATGCTATGGCAAAGACATTTCATGTTAAAGCTCTTCCCATGAATTGGTTATTGAAAATGAACCAATAAATATTTATTTATCTGAAATGGTTAAATACTAAAATAGATGAATTTGATTGTTTACAATGCAGTTGCAGGCCCTCATTCATGCCCTCTCTGTGCTATTAATGAGATGATACATCAGAGTGAATTTAAAAAGATATTGCATTTTTGTTAGTTTTTTTTTTTTTTTTTTGCCTTTTCTGTTTTAATATATTTATATGTTTAATATTTGTATTTTTAAGGTTGTACTGCTAGAAATAATGAAACAGTAACTATTCAGTGATTGTTTTGAAGGCTTTTAATTTAATTGTAATTTATTTTTAATTAACTTACAATTTATCTGCTGGCAACTTTTTAAAGAGGATTACATTAAAATTAAATTGACAATTGAATGACATTATGTTTGATGTAAGGATGTATTTATGGGTTCATTTGTTCTCTGTTGGTCTCCTTCTGTGGGGCCCTCTTAAAAGGAACAAAAATGATATAGTTCCAGTCAAAAACCTTTTTTTTTTTTTTTGGTAGGGCTTATCCAAAAAAGGCTTAAACAAACCATTTTAAATTTTTCTAAATGTTCACTGTAATTTAACACTAAAAACTCAGATGATGGTAACACAAGTTCTGCTGATAATTATAGATTCAATTACTAGCAAGAAAGGAAATGGCAGTGTTCACACACAAACCACAAGCATACTTGAAAATGACTCCATGGATGGATGTTTAACTATGATTGTGAATGTGATTGTACAGCGTTAATGAAGGTTGGATCACTAAAATAACTTTCTGTTGTTGTGTCAACAAACTGTAAGATGATTTCCAAAGAAATTGATAATAAATGTTGTACGAAATACACAGTATAAAAAGAAATAAATGGTCAATTTGAATGATATGGCTACAATCAATCTATTCATTTAAGCCAACATCACTAAACAATGGTTTGCCACAATGACCTATGGCATCATTTGTCTGTTTGTAAACGTCAATCGGTCTGCTTGAGCATAATTGAGCATATTAGCATAATTTTTCCGGACTGTGGAGGAAGCAACAGTACTCCGAGGAACCCCCCCCCCCCCCCCCACTACAGGGGGAACATGCATAATAAAGTATTATTATTATTATTATTATTATTATAAGCGGCACTGTGGGTTAGTGGTCACCTGGCACCTCCAGTGTCAGGGTTCGATTCTAGCTTCGGGGTCTGAGTTTGCATGATCTACTCAGGCTTGGTGGGTTTAATCTGGATACTCCAGTTTCCTCCCACAGTCCAGAGACCAAAATTGTCTGTAGTGTGTGTGTGTGTGTGTGGAACTAAACGGTATAGACGATGAGTGGCTGAGAATAAATAAGGATTATATAATAATTATTAAGATTATAATTATGATGATGATGATGATTATTATTATTAGTAGTAGTAGTAGTTGTAGTAGTATGGTACAGTGAAGTAGAAGAATCAGCGCCCTCTGGTGGCTATTCGTAAATGCATGCCTGTTCTCTGACGCCTCTGCAGCACTGAAACAGCAGCAGGAAGTCGACTGAAAAAAGGTCAGTTGAGAATCCAAACATCTTTTTCTTAACTTAAAAACAAATGTTTAGTGATGTAAGAGGATCTTCTGAAAAAAGAAACATTATTTGTCTGGAAATATAACCCGATATTGCTTCCAATTCACTGTAAACAACATCAGCACATCAGTTTTCTGTAAAATGGAGCCCAAAAACCTACGATAAAAGTCAGCAATAGTTTTTTATTTGTTTATTTACAGCCACACACTGCCGTCGTCGTTTAAGTGTTGGTCTGATTTTCACGTGTTTGTTTCCCGGCCCTGGTGAGGTGTGTGTGTGTGTTTAATGAGTTTTTTGACATGTGAAAACGACTGAACAGAAACAAAACAAATGAATGCTGACTAAAAACGCAGCTTTTGCCATCTGTTAATATTAAGTAAACCTGCAAAAACATAATTATTTATATCTATGGTCTCTGAAGAGGAAAAAGCTTTTTATATATTAAATTCATTATAACCTGAATAGCGTTTACTTCATGAATTCGGTTATTCCGTTCATTTAAAACAAACGGAACGAAACTGAAAATTAATGTTCCTGGAAATGACGGCTATACAGACTCCACCTAGTGGCTATGTAAGGTATTTCGTCTACAATTATTTCGCACTATAGTCGCCGCCTAGTGGCCATGAGTATTAACTCATTTATACAGTATGTTCATGTCATGCGCCACCCAGTGGACATGCAAGTTATTACCGCTGAAAGACTGACGTTTGTTTCTATAAGCTCGACCTACTGAACAAATACGGTATTAACCCATTTCTTTGCCACTACTTGCGCCCCCTCGTGGTCAGATATGGTTTTAGCAAAATGATAAAGACAAGTTCTATTGAATAGGATTATTAAAAACAAAAACCATGAACATAAATTTTTATATAAATAATAATATTTAACATGTATATATAATTTTATATATATGTCAATTATTATTATTATTATTATTATTATTATTATTATTATTATTATTATATGAATATAAATAATAACAATGTGTATAATATTTGTCTGTTTTGTAGAGCTTCAGGAATGTCGCTGACGATCAGCAGGGCCGAAGGGGTGACGGTGTACACTGTAAACTCCAGCACCAAAAGTAAATGGCCACTTTTTTGCCAGATCCTGGGCACCCTGTGCTACAGCCCGGTGTGCTCTGTGTCTCTGAGCCTGAAGCAGCAGTTCGGCTGTGCTCTGACAGCATTGGCGGTTTGTTATGCATTCGAACTATACACGCAGCATTCTTTTCTTGCTTGAGAAGATTTTTGATAAATCAGGACTTAACCTTTGTCAGGACTAGAGATAAGATGATGTCACACGCTATTGTAAAACGTTCAACTATTTTCTCAGGAGAGCCCGGGCCTAAACAATGACCACCTTCTCTCTTCCCACAGACTATACAGATCATGATTGGAATAATGAATCTGGGCTTCGGGGCTTTGATTACAGGTATTTACAGTCTTAGTAACCTGGGACCTGCTCCGTTCTGGCTAGGAGGCATGGTAAGAATAATATTTCATGATGTAAAGTGTAATTATGTAATTCACATTAATCTAACCTTTTAATGATTCACATGAGATGATTTATTATGGTTCAATAAGTGACTTTTTTATTTCAGTTTGTTGTAGTTGGATTCATGTGTATTCTAGCAGAAAAGTTTCCGAGCCAGTGTCTGGTGAGTTTCCTCTTTTCTTTCGAAACATGTTCCTGCTGTACAAGTACGAGTCGACTCTCAAAAGGCCCTGTGCCATTTTATCTTAAAACTGGTTAATTCTCAATAAATAAAATGCACGCTGGGACAAAAGGGTTGAAATGGTGACGTTGTCTCTGAGGAGGATTAACGCTGTTGATTAGTTTACTACAAGAGCGCAACACAAGGCCAGTAATAATCATGAGCATCTCCTCATTTTGTGTATTACAGGTTGCCCTGATTGTGTTAATGAATATAGTCAGTGCTGGATTATCTATAGCTGCCATCGTGCTTTATTCATTGGATTTGAATGGACGGGGTTCATACTGGTGTCGAGAACCTGAACGTCACAAGGAGAGGTATTACTGGACAACTCCATCTCCTTCAAAAAGGGCTAAGTCGGATGAAATCTTTGAGAAACAACTAGAGGAGTACAGAATTTGTAAGCAAAACAGACTCATTGTGAAGGTAATTAGTTTTGCAAATTGCTGTTTTTGTAATCTTATACAGTTTATTTAAGTATTTAAGTATAAGCAATGTGATCCGTGCTAAGGTTTGATTCTCTTAGTGTAATATACATTTGAAGTGAGACGGTTGTAACGATCAAATTACATTAGCAGTGCATATTTTAAATCTGCATCACCATGCTTTATCAGACAGTTCGATTGAGGTCATGTGAGTCTGATCTGTCTGAATTAGATTTCAGTAACAAAAATAAAAGTTTCAACTAGACTTTCAACTAGTCAAGCTTTCATCTGCGTGACCTAAACGAATCGATTTCTCCACCTAGATGGTCACTGGAGGCCTGGACGTCATGCTGATTGTGCTGGCTGTTCTTCAGCTCTGTGTCACCATCAGCTGGTGTGTCCTGAGCATTAAAGCGCTGTGCAAGAAGAAAGCCAAAGGACAGGTATCTCTCTCTGTGTTTTAGATAAATATAATAAATGATCTGATTTAAACTGATTCAAGCTGACATGTGTTTCATTTTTCAGGATGTAGAGGATGCAGAACTTTACAGACCCCTCATGGATGAAGAACTTCCCAATCTTGAGTGTTAGAAACACTAGAGACACTACACTACGCTTAGTGTAGGTCATATCAAGCACTTTCCTAATTGTCACCTTTGAAAAGAACTAGCCACAGTATTGTTGTTAGAATAAGTGTTTCCTATATTTACAATTCAATCACAATTACACAGTTTCAAATCATTATTAAAACATGCTCATCTGCTATACTTTATCAGCGACCACGTGTATATACCTGCAAAATGAAATGAATAAAAAAGGGGAATTTTGTTCATAGAGAGTCAGTGTTTATGTCCTGTTTGTGTGAAAATGCTAAACTTAAGTATATACTTAAAATCTTCAAACAGTTCTTTTTAACAATTGTGCCAAGAACATGACATTAGCTTTGATGATAAATGTGTGATGATAATGATTTATGATAAGCCTTTTGGGTAATTATGGGAAGTCTACTGCTAGAATAACCAAAGAAAAGATCATCCTTAATGAATGCCTGAAAAAAAGTAATTAATTTTTATCAAGGAGGTAATGGTGTAGCACTTTTTTCCTTAAAAAAAAAACACCAACTACTGTATGTAATTTTTTGTTGCTAACTTTAAAAAATATAGACACAACATTGATGTGCATTACATATGTTTTTTAAATGCATTTTAACGGCAGAAATATTGAACTGCTGCAGTAATTACTTTGTAAATAATAAATACCATTTCTATTAATAGACTAAGATCTAAGATCTAAGCTACATTCTTAATTGTTACTTACTTTATCTTCAAGTTTTGTTAAGTCTATTCCCGGACGTAGCGAATGTAGGATTTGTTCTGGTGCTTTGACCTCTTATGCGTCCTGGGACTCTTTACTGTTCACCACAGAGCAGATATTTGGTTTACAGGAACCTTCCAGAAAACCCCAACCAGTTCACCTCGAGTCATTCACCTCTGTTGAACTTCTGGGTGTGAAAATCACACATTAGCAGTTTCTGAAATATGATTTATTTTTACTAAAGAATACTCAGATAAAACATTTGAATTAACTTTCTCCATACTGGTTCTAGTACAGTATTTTAGTAACAGAAAATCTAGATCTTTGTTTTTTTTTTTTTCCAAACTATGTTCTTAATTCCTAGCTTTCTAGACCAGTACAGTCATCCACCACCAGATGGCGCTCAGGGAGCTCCACTAATATTATAATATTCTGTGCATTACGAGACCAGCGGGAGCCATTTTGAGAGAGAAATGCAGAGAAAATGAAGGCCGTGTTCCAGCAGTGGACTCCAGCAGAGCCTGTTTCCTGCCTGACCCCGAGGAGGTCGAGCAGCACGACTGCAAAGTTCAGGAGCAGCGGAAATTAGAATGAAGACTGATTTAATTTGAATGTAAATAAGAAATTAAGCTGTAAGGAATAAAATATATGTTCGGAAAAAAAATGCTGATTTGATGCATAAAGTTATCTGTGATATTTCTGCATTGTTTCAAGCATGCTTGGTTTATCACAGCCCTAAAGCTAGTTAGCATGGTAGCTAGTTAGCATGCTAAATATTGAACTTTTAGTCAGCATATTAATAAGCGCATTAGAAATTTAAATGCCCCCAAAAAAGAACACATAATAATAATTTTTTTATTATGATGATATATCATGTAGGTGGCACAGGGGCCTAGTGGTTAGCGCTGTCTCTTTGCACCTCCAGGGTCCAGGTTCGATTCCCGCCTCGGGGTCTGTGTGCAGAGTTCACATGTTCTCCCCGTGTTGCTAATTGGCATTCCCATTGGTGTGTGTGTGCGTGTGTGTCCTGCGATGGACTAGAACTAGAAGTCTCCTGGGATGGGCTCTAGGCCCCCGCGACCCTGAATACATAATAAAGCGGTGTAGAAGAGTGAGAGTGTCAGTGACAGATATTACATTCTGTTGCACAGGTTCTCAAGTTGATTTTCTTGGATCCCTATTCAGATTAAACGTTATTCAATCGTCAGATACAGTATGTCTAAAATAAGGTTTTAACCTTTGTCACATGCAAAAAAAAAAAAAAAAAA
>JAAGKR010006661.1:0-40000 GCA_011419295.1 Clarias macrocephalus
TGTCAAGGATCAGCATGAACAGACAGTATGGTAGCCGTCACTGCTTGCATCCTGTCAACCAGCACTCACGTCTAGTCGCGTTTCTAACAGTATTCTTTTCAGTAAACAACGATGACGACCAAAGACAAACGATGTGTATGGCATGTCAGGTTTGCTACTCCGGTCACTACAGGTCCCACAGCCAGGCGTCTCAATGATTTGCCTTCGGGCTGATTTGTTTTTTTTCTTGTCTCAAATTTCTGATCAAAGACAGAATCCCAAATGACAATGGATATCTGATACGACTTGAACTATCTTTCCTACCTTTCTACAGAACAACATAATGAACCTGAAACATTACAGAAGAGGCGAGTCTGACAAAACATCGAGCACAATTGGAAAAAAAAATTATAATAACCTTGGTGTTAAAAATCAAAACCTTTTAACTCGTTTAGGAAGAGTAGGTGTTTCAGATTGCTTCCTGAACATCAGACGGTTGCGGAAAACCACAACAACCTGCCAGTCCTAGGTGTGTACATATGTACATGTGTCTCTAAGTGCATTTCTTTTCCCTTGCGGTTGCTTTCTGAGGTGCAACTGTGGTCCTCTACGTCACACATTACTTTATGGGTTGCGTACCGTCGGGATGGAGAGAGATGTGCAGGTGCAGGCTGTGACAATGCTGGATCGCAGGAAAAGGGGGACTTCTTATTGTTACAATAATGACAAAAAAATCATTAAGTTGCATGCCAGATTTTCAGATGGATATCCATTGTGTAGCTCATTTACAGAAACACTAAAACTGTGTGTTTGGAAGAGGAGGGAAACAAAGGGAGTTTGAGGCGAGATGAAATGCATTATCTAAAGGATGTTTTACACACACTATGGACATAGCCTGACAAAGAAATAATAAAATATGAAGTCTTTAATATTTACTTTATTGAATTACCCAACCATAGGGACAATAATGTGTGTACAACTGGAGTCAGAACTGTACATAACCCTAAGGAGTTGTTATTACCTGTAATTAGCCTCATTAGAACATTAAGGTAAATCCTATAAACTGTGTGTACACGTGCTCCGTGTTGAATGGCAGCGGGGATCATGAATGAATTCCTGTCGAGTAAAGTTGCCCTGACGACATGCTGTATTTTTCTTAATTAAAGCCTCTGCCCGTGTTCTGTGAGAAGTTGTCCCACATGTAGAACGAACCCTGGCACTGCTGAACATGTTTATCACCGATGTGGGATGCTAAGACGCATCAGAGAAAGACAGAAGGTTATTAATGCTTCCGTAGGAGACAAAACAGGGGAAAACTGAACGTGTATTATGCCACAATACGGAATACAACACAAGTGATTATGTGAAAAATCTTTTATGCTAATGCAACAGTCACCATGTTTTCCAACAGACGTTTAAAATCATCCAAACCTGAGAGCCAGTGCAAAAGCAGGACTCTATCTGTGATTCCTGACACTATCACCAATCACCACAAGCCTAGTAGATATCCTTGTAATATCTACATATTGTAAGATCTTTAATACTGTACACCTAAATTAATAAAAGATAAAACAGTGTAGGGCTGAAACGATTCCTAGAGTAATTCGATTACAAAAAATGATCGAGGCAAAATATTCTGCCTCGAAGCTTCTTTTAATTAATTTTAAAAGCTTGCCCTATGTTTTTGCACAATTATTTGTTTGGCGTGACACAGAGCACTTCCGGATGCAAGCCGCCAGTAAACACAGACGAAGAAGAAGCGCTTATGTCACCCACAAAGTGGATGGAGACAAGACTAAACAGTTAGCGCGGTATTGATTTGAGGGAGCGTTCTGTTGCGGGCTGCAAAATGGAAGGGAGCGATAAAAATATATTAAAATTTATTTTAAAGTGTGCCTTAGTGTTTTTGATACTTAGTCATTTGAAATACCTTTTTTTTTGTTTTTGCATCTGAGAAAAGGCATTAAAATAAGAATGTATGGCACTGTAATGCACATCTTAGCTTCAGCTTTCTTTTATTGTGAATAATGACAATGTTTATTTTTGATAAAATTGTGTATGAATTTAAAAAATAAAAGTTGATTTTTCTAAAAAGAAAACCAATTAATCTTTGTTTCTCTTATATATTTTACATTGCTGTTTAATTAAGAAAAAGTACATTTTATCCGATTACTCGATTAATTGATACAATTTTTGGTAGAATACTCGTTTGCTATAATATTTGATAGCTACTGCCCTAAAACAGTATAAAACACAGTCTATTTTAGAATAAAATATCATGTCGAATCTCATGTCACCGTATCAAATAGATCCAGATACAAATAGGTATCCAGATGGGTTTAAAAGTCACAGAATTTAATTTATAAACTTATCCAACATCTAAACATTAACAAGCTGAGCATATACATATAACGCACAAAAACAATAGTAATATCACGTTTTATATTGCAAATAGTCGATTGCAAAGCGATGGATTGATTTTAAATAACATATAATTCTAAAATATTTTTCAACGTTATTTGTACTATTTGTCACTTGAGATGGTGCTGTTACTGTTTTGCACAACTCGACAGAGTAAACGGGAAGCATTTCTTTTTGTGACATGAATAAAGGTCAATTTGAGGTATTATTTCCAAATCAAAATTCCTGTCATCAAATCAATATAGCTGTACACACTATCAGAAAAATAAGCCAAGCAAAAATGTACTGTTAAATGAGCTACACTGTATATACAACACAAGGATTAGCTTTTTTTTTTAATCATCATACAGACAAATTCCTTGGTTAAATCTAGAACACTGGCCTTACACTTCAAATATACGTCACTCGTCCGAGTCAGCGATGTTGCTAATGCTTGAAAATAAGTACATCCAGGTTTCCGCTTCGTCAGTAGAGCGTGGCGAGGTCGTGAACGATGTGATGACTGGCGAATTAGCTCTTGGGAAAAATAAATTTGTTCATCTGACTTTTCAGACCTGTGCAAATTCCATATCCCTGAAATGATAATTAAATATTTCGCTCCACGTCCTCGGCGGTGCACTGCCTGCTCTATTCATCTGAAATAAACGAATTAATAGAGAAAATCCCTCGACGCTAGTTAAACCGCGACTGTACGTCACTTGGATCACGGCACACATCACAGCGAACACTGAACGGATACAAAAAAATTGTAAGCATACCCTCACACCGATACGTGTTTTGAAGGCGTATCGCATTAGATATATAATACTAATCAAACCGCTGTAATTTGGATTCATCTGTTCTGCTTTGTGAGCTCATATCGACAGGATCAATAAGTGATTTTTTTTCTAGCGGCTGTATTCCACTTCATCTGTACATCACTTTAAATAATTTATTATTATTTTTAAATGTCTAAATGAAGGAAAATGTGGGAAAGAATAAGCGAGCTGTTTGAGCTCTGAGGAGACTGCTTTCGTAAACCAATCAAAAGCACGTCAGGGGCGAAGAGCAGGGTTTCAGTCTGGTTTCCCATAACAGAAAGGGGATCTCCGTCTGGGCCGGTGTTTACACAAAGCGACTAATATCTGTCACACAACACTTTTCGATCAAGTGGAAACACTGACAACTTCACTGATGGCTTTTGCAAACAAGAACAGATGAGCAAGTGCACAGGGAGCAGGAGCGGCTCTGCCCACCCGACCGACGCGGTTTCTCCGAGTCTCCGGGGGAAATTCTTAGGAAGGATGTAATGATTTATACTCTTAGGAAAGACGTAATTATTTATACCAAAAACAAAAAAAAAACTGTCTAGAGCGAGAACAATAATTTTGTCTGTATTTAGGAAAGTGTAATTATTTATGCAGTGAAAAATGAAAAAACAATCATTATGACAGTTTTCATTTGTTTCTCTTATATTTATTTTGGGATGACTAAACTATTCCAATAAACATTTAATAAGTGCATTGGCTTGCTATTACAGCAATCTCTCTCTCTCTTTGACTTCTTTTGCAAAGTATTGAGACAAGACTAGATATCGGTGTCTGTATTTAAAAATAATAATAATAATTGTTATTATTCATAATATTCATCTCGATTTTACATAATTATTCTTAAGACTACAGAAAGGGCTTAAAAAATTGTAAACCATTTACTATATATTATATGTGAACAAGAAAGTATTTAATAAATTTAACTTTTAGAATTTATTTGAATTTATGACAGAATTTGACAGAATAAAAACTTCACCTGAGGAAAAACTCATTTCTTTTCGGTCGGTCATACATTTTCGAGAGAACATACCTTTAAACGCATCGGCCTTCTGCTTCTGTGCGTTCTGAGATGCTTTTTTCCAATCATCAAGGTTGTAAAGAGCGGTTATTTGTTTTTCTAGTCAGCTCAAATCAGTCTGGCTTTCCTCCTGTCACTAAGGCATTTCCACTCACACAACTGCTCTGCAATGGATTTTTTTCCCCCTGGAGAACCTCCGGAGACTTAAACTAGCCTGTCCAGTACTAACAACCATGTTGTAGCCAAAATCACAGATCATTCTGCCTCATCGTGTTATGAACTGCACTGCTGAATGACATAAATAAACAGGTGCACACATTACTAATAAAGTGGACAGGGAGTGTACATTTTCAGTATCACAACTCGCACACACACTATTACATAAAAATAAATAAATAAATAAAAAATGGATGCAATTTCTTGCTTCATGCAATAAAACAGACTTTGCGCCGCAGCTGCACAACATCTGTCTCACCAGGGAGCGGACTGTTTACGACTGATAATGGGTGGCGGTAATGGGTTTGATATTAGCGCATGGTCAGTGATGAGTGCTGTGGGAAGGCGACAGCGTTTCTTGTGGGTTATGACGAGCTTTCAGAGGTTTAAGAATGTGGTCGCGATTAGCGAAAATTCATGGCAAGGATCCTGGAGCGTCGCCCGATTAAGGCCCCGTTCACACTGCGATGAAGACCGCGAAGTCCCCATGGTGTCCTAAAAACAGAGTCTAAATAAAAAAATTTCCATATATCACGTTTATACTACTTCCTAGCCACGTCCCCGTCAGGTTCTCGATGCATCTATTGTGATGTCACTAATTTCTCATCACAAACATGACATGAGTTATTACTATAACCAATCAGACCGTACCGTGCTCTTACCAGGTGCTTATCATACACTTACTGTGATGTCATTGCGTCTGGTGGGTTGGACATGTACAGTGATGGTGTCCGGAACAGGATCTAGTATTTATTCTACATAATCTGCTGCATATGTGGTAAAATGTGAGAGAAGAAAGTAATATGAACGTAACATTGCCTACAATGTGGCATGGACCTACCATGGTCAGAGCACAAGCCTGAAAGGGTTGTTGTGAAAACTCCATTGTCGTAGCAACAACACAGTGATGTCACAATGATGGCTCGTTCTGAACACGGCCAGATCTTTCCTGTCTGCGCCATGATTGCTGGACGTCAATGAAGCCCCCAAGAGATGTTAGTTACACCTTTAACTGCTCAATGTCGTTGTTAATACATCCAGCAATTTATTCCAGCGCCTTACTACGACCACTTACAGGTCCAAAAAAAGTGAAGCAGCTCCACATTGAGGGAGACAATACTCAGAGTACACAGCATCTTACTGTAGTGTAGTGGGAATGTAGCTCAGTTTCACATGTATACCATGGTGCATTCCTATAAATCCTAAACAGTTAGGATGTGACGTCTATGTCCATGACAGATGTTTTCTTTCATTAAACAAATAAATAAATCAAAAACACTGAAGCAACTCACAATAATCAGATGATAAGATCCTAAACTATTTAAACAACTCGAAATGAACATTATGAATTTTAATTCACTCCCAAGATGTGACCAAGCTCCCTTTATAATTATTATTGTTTTTTATTACAAATTTCAGATTTCTCATTTATTTGAGCATTTGAAACGTAACGTGTACTCTGTAAATTGTGACTATAAACCGAAGAATATTCTTCACACACTTTTAGCTTAGGGTGAACGTGAGCAGGCATTTCTTGACACATCTTTTTAAAAAGTCATGAGGTGTGTTTTGAAGCATGGATCTCTTCCCACCAACACATCGTGCATCAAACGAGACAAAAGAGTACGAGTGTTATAGGAAAACAATGCATGCCAGGATGGTGTGAAAAAGCCCGCTAGCTGCAGCAGCTGAAACTCCACAGCTAAAACATAAGTGTTGAACAAATAAAATAAAAAAATCACACTGTAAAATATTTTTTTTTGCTTCTATGAATTTGAGAAACCTTTCACTAGGTTAGTTAAAGGTTTATATGAAAGGGTTTTTTTTGTGTTTAGACACGAACAGTAATCAGAAAACCAGTTGCTCTTAGTTACAGTTCCTGTACTTAATGAGTATAAGAGAAATAATACAGTGAGGATGAGAACCGTATGCAAACGTGGATGCAGTTAAAATTCCCATGCAAGTCCGGTGTGTAACAAACATTAGCATGTTCATGCTCCATTTAAACTCTTGCCAGCATTGCAAAACACTAAATCAGTTTTGATAGTCATTGCAATATATTTATTATTCATTAGTAAAATAAATTAATACAAAAGAAAAGAAAACCTTACAAATCTATCTCTAATTTGGAAATCCCTGCATTTGATTAATCCAGATGTGGTGTACTATATATATTAAACAAATACCTAAAACGTACATGCAGCACTTTCAGTAAGGTTTATTAGATTTATTAGAGTGAAAAGATTAGTTTAGATAAATGAGATAGCAGCGTTTTATAATTCAATTAAGACGAGACGTGAGGTTCATGCAGTTATGATATTGATCAATTAGGGTTGCTGAGAGAGTCTGTGATCAGGACGCTTTTTAAAAGCCATTTGGTTAAGTTCTGCTTTGTACTGCCTTGCCATATTATGCACTGCTGTACAGAGCTGTCGGACGTGGGTGGGTGACTTCAACCTACTGCTGTATAAATATATAACTTCTAACTACATCTGTGAATTTCCCTTTACAATGCAGAACATTAATATTCATCATTCTGAACCCTTGGTTCTTTCTGAACAGATGAAGGAATGCATCTTTATTAAAAGCACTTCCAGTTCCAGACAGGGGTGTACCGATACATCGCGACATGATGCATCACAAGACACAAACATGATCATGTAGATGGTGGACATCAGGGATCTATTAATTATGCATGTAATGCAGTTGCACTGTCTTTTATGGAGATCCTGCACACTGTGCATAACTGGACCAGAGATAAAGAGCACTTCAGTAGTCTTCAAACAGTGAGGCGGAAATTGGCATTTTAGCGACTATGGAACTCTGTTTCTGTTATAGCGCAGAATATATTTATACATATATCAGTTTCTATGTCTGCAGGTCAACACTTTATTTCATAAACAGATTTTTTTTATTTATTAAAAAAAAAATTAACCTGTAGTCCATTTTGTTTATATATAATAATAGGACATCTGTCCATACCTTTTTTTTTTTTAGTTAATTAGCTTTTTATAGACCATACTGCTTTGTAGTGTTTATGATGCACAAATAATGACTCTTCTCAGTCAGAATTTTTCTTTTGTATTTTCTTTCTATTCATATAATGTTCAAAATACGCGTGGCATGTTGGCTTTTTCACATTTCATACAAATTTCCACAATTTTCTTTTGATTGTGTAAAGCTGCTTTGCAGCGAAGACGACTGTTAAATATTCTATATAAATAAAATTGAATCTAACTTAATTGAACTGAACTGAATTAGTGGTTAGCATTGTCGGCTTGCACCTCCAGGGTGCGGGTTCGATTCCCAGACAGGTCCGATTCCTGTCTCTGTGTGAATGGAGTTTGCATGTTCTCCAAGTTCTTAGTGGGTTTTCCTCCGCATACTACGGTTTCCTCCCACAGTCCAAAGACATGCAGTTTAGGCTTATTTGTGATCCCAAATAGCCAGTAGCGTGTGTGTTCATGTTCCATGCGATGGATTGGCACCCTGTCCAGGGTGTACCCCGCCTCGTGCCCTAAGTCTCCTGGCTCCAGGCCCCCCACGACCCTGTATACAAGATAAGGCGCTATAGACGATGAGTGAGTGAGTGAGTGAGTGCGAGTGTTCAAAATATTCTGAGAAGTTAATTGCAATCGTGAATCAAACTATTAAACCATTACTTTTAAAGCTACAACATTTCACTCTTGATGACAAGAGAATCAAACATCATAATCATTAACAATGATCTTTGATAGTGACAGTACAACCCACACATACACACACAATTGCTAGAAAAAATACTAAGGCCAAGTGGCTATAACTGTGTTAATGTGTAACACCAACCATAAAACTTCAAATCTACAAAATGAGAGATAATACAGCAGGAAGTTTAAAAACAGCCTTCAATCCAAGGATGTCCTAATTAATTTTAGTTTTCATTCAAAAAAGGAAAAATAAACAAACAAACAAAAAAATTGAACTGATAAAACTTATCATTATTTTAAAATTTTTAAAAATATTTTTAAAAATATTATTTTTAAACTTATTTTTAAATCAGGTTCAGTACAAATTCTTGTGTTAAAGAAATCCAAATGCATCTTTTAAACAGTGAGAAATCATTTGCTTTGCTGTTTCCCTGCAATCAGCCTCTACAACCTGTTCAGTGTTGCCATATTAAGCAGAATCCCCCAATGACTGCGCTATTTTTAATCACCTTGAGCTGAAAAACGGCCTTGAAAGTGTAATTCATCAGAGGTACGTTTCAGGTCTAATTTACAGTGAATGAGTTTGGATGTTTATCAACGGCACTTCGAATCAAATCCTATGCAACACTTTAACAGGTCATTACTCCAGCACAAAGTAAAAAAAAAATTTTTTTATAAAGTTTCCCAGGCAGCAGTAGTTCAGACGAGTAGCTAAGAAGTTGGACTACGGATCGGAAGGTCACGAGTTCAAACCCCAGCATCACCAAGCTGCCACTGGTGGCCTTTCACCCACAACTGCTCGGATGTATAACTGAGATAAATGGAAGTCTCTCAGGATACCAAATGCTGTAAATGTGCATTTAAAACCGTAATAGAACAATAATATGCTTTAAATTATACATATAAAATAAAAAAATTACTGTGGATTCAGTTCTGTGAATGAAAACTTTATTTTCTATTAAAATGGCAACGTACTTCATTGAACCTGTTGTATTTATTACAATGAAGTTTACTCTCAAGCCTTGCCGAAATTATATGACAAATAAAATATCTCAGAAGATATAATTACGCTAATATGTAAGGAAACACGTATGTTAAGATGCTGTAGGAAACTAATCAACAATATATCGACGGGTGTTTATTAGGAGTTGGACACGCTGGCCATCGGCTTTTCAGCTCTGTGTGCGTGTTAGCTGTTACGCTGTCACTAGTGTATTAATGGACGCCTGGGATTTGCCTTGGAGCTCCTGTCAGAGCTGCTGTTATAGGAAATAAATCAACATCTTCCGAGCAATCAGGATCAAGAATTCAACAGAGATAAAATATGTGCGTGGTAGCCTGCTATTCTCATTCTGACTGATGCCAGCCTAAAGGTTTGTGCTGAGATATTAAGGGGTAGTTTTCATTACATTCTTTGACAAATTGTCATAACGAAAAGTTGTCTTATTCACGTCGAATATTCAGTCACAAAAAAAGGAACGTGAAAAATGTTATCATTATAATTCTGTTTAAATTCATTCAAAAAAAAAAAGAAAAAAAAAACGTTGAAACAGTACCACAAATCTTGTTTCCTGTGCCAGTGTGTGTGATACTAACTGAGAAACTGAGATGACTCAAACCTGCTGTTATAAAGAAAATGAAAGGCTCAGTCTCCTGTATATTTCTATCAGATGCCCGAGTCAACCTGCAACTCATCCTACTGTACGTATGAGATTCGTCCTAGTCGTTTCCCACCGATCACCTCAACACATCTGGACAGATGATCACTTCTCTATTTCCACTGCGGTAATGTTAAGAGGTGACGAAGCTGATTAGACCCAGAGATTGTACTGACTAAAGCTTGCAGTCTCACAAAAGGTCTTCAACAAACTTCCCTGACTAGTTTTACCTGAGGCAGGTTGCAAAACAAAGAATTTGACACACATAACAGAAAAGGCTTTTAAGAAGCAGAACAGAGACAGCTCAGAGAGAAAAAAATAAAGACTGGACGTTTCCGAAGACATCATTAGCAGCTAATATCCCTGTCGGTTCTCTTTGCAGGAAAAGCAATGAATCTCAGGACAGAATCACGTTGTGGTCGGATTAGGAAGAATCGAGATTTTACAGTCGCAGGTTTCGGAAAGGGACAAAGTGGGAGACCTAAACGCAGACATCTTGGATTTTTGATCTCACAGTGTGAGAATCACTGCGAGGGTTAAACCCAGTAAATTAATACAGAAACCACTGCCAGGTAAAAGTACACACTCACACACACCTCAGAATAATGAGAGAGAAGAAGATGGAGAGAGGGAAGGGGAGGGTATAGAAACAGGGAAAGAATATATGAGAGAGAGGAGGGGGGGTAGAAAGAAAGAATGTGTGAGAGAAAGGAAGGAGATTGAAACAGTGGGGAGGGAAGGGGAGGGGGTAGAAAGAGAGGGTAGAAAGAAAGAGAGCAAGAGGGAAGGTGATAGAAATAGGTAGATAGAAAGAGGGCAGACAGAAAAGGGAAAAAAAGGAGAGAGAGAGAGAGAGAATGTGGGGGTGGAAGGAGAGAGGTAGAAATAGAGGGGTCAGAGGAAAAAGAGGACAAAAGGGGGAAGAGAGAGAGAGAAAAGGAGTGATGAGAAAGAGGAAGAAATAGAGATCAAGGTAGAAAGAGAGGGTCAGAGGTAGAGAGAGGAAAGAGAAAAGAGAGGAAGAGAGAGACTACACAGTTAATTGCATGTATTATTATTATTTGTATTTTACATTTCTGTTGTTATTCTGTGATTTGTTTCTGAGGTTTGGCAATGTGAACATCCATATCTGCCATGCCAATAAAACACCCTTCGTGAATCTTGAGAGAGAGAGAAGGAGGTAGAGAAGAAAGGGGGGGGGGGAGAAATCTTAAGTCGAGAGAGAGAGAGAGAGAGAGAGAGAGAGAGAGAGAGAGAGATCTTGAATCTTGAGAGAGACGAACTGCAGTGATGAATATGCGGAATGTGTGCTGTATGTGTTTTATTTGGCCCTTGCATTTCAGGTCCACAAACAAAAAAAGAAATCAAAAACAGAAGAATAAATCATCTGCTTTACAGCGGTAAGTTCATCAGTATGTGGTCGAGGCGAGCGCACACGCAGGTCTAACGCCTCGGCCGCGGTGATAAATGAACAGCGCAAACCTCCCAGACGCTTACAGAACTCTACACTGAATCATTTCCTTTTTCTGATGAATATGAGGTGAAGCAATGAGGTAGAAACCACTTCTTTAAACTTTTTTTCCCCCCCTGCAGCTGTTGTGGGTGAACACTGATACGAGTGGGCAGATGGAGCCGTAACACCGACCTCAGCACTGAGCTCAGCCGGGAGCCATGTTTCCATATTACACTTTCAATTCACAGTGTTTACGTACACCATTTATCCTGCTTTATAGCATCGGCACAACGCTGTGTTTAAAGATCAAGAAATCATTAACTGGGATGCATTTATTTCTCAACAGAACTTGAATAAATTACTGAGGAAGCAAAACAACAAAAGTCGAATGATGAATTCATCAGCTAGAGCCAGGCAGGAAATTAAAATCTCTAGTGTGATGAAAAAAAAATAATAATAAAAAAAACACTTAGCTACATGATATTAATAACTTTGCTACTACAAACGTCCAGTAAGGGTCATTAATAGGGGTAACAAAATAATTTCATAAATGCCTTTTTCTAATGAATTTTACTCATAAACACACTGTTTTTCAAACTAGAAAAAAAGGCAGATGGATAGAGTTCATCAAAGCAATAAAGAGAAGACGATCTCCATTTGTCTGGTAATTAAACCTACATCAATTTAAACCTTGACATAATAATGTCATTAGGGCTGGACAATATAATAATAATTTTTAAAAAAACTACTTTTCAATTATTACAAATATTGCAATTTAAACTATGATACAAGACTATTATTTGAAACCAGTGCGATTTGTTTGTTTGAAAGTACAATTATTGTTACTGTCTTTACTTTTTCTCTTATATTTATACACGGTCTTTTATTATTTGCACAATTTTTTCTTTCCTCGCTGCTGTAACAAAGAAATTTCCCACGCTGTGGGACGAATAAAGGGATATCTTATCTTATTAAATGTACCATTTTTAATTTAAACATATTTATCTAAGTTAACAGCAAACAACGGCATGGATGTTCTCCATTTAAAAAATGTAACTCCATTAAAAAAAAAAAAACATTTAAATTATTAAGGAAAACCCGCATGTGTAGATTACCTGTAATAAATTGCAGTCTTTTGCACAGCTCCATAATTTGATTTCGATTTGATTCATGCGATTAATTGTGCAGCATTAAATTTTATGAATATATCCATCTATCTATAGATGTCCATGAGGCTTTGTGCAGCATGAAATATGAAAAATAAATCTGTCCATTCATTTCATCCATCTAAAAGCCTCTGGGTTTTTTTTTATCTGTGCACTGGATTTTTTTTTTTTTCAAAACTATGGAATATGCTATTAGGCAATTAAGTAACAACAACAGAAAGTATTTTAAGACATGAAGGTCGGCCTTTCTGGAATAGTTCTTGCAAGAACGGTATTGTCAAGTGCATTCACAAAAAAACATCAAGCACCATGATGACACTGGCTCTCATGAAGACCTTCCTCGGAAAGCAAAAACAACTAAATTTACCTCTGCTGCAGAGGAGAAGTTCATTTAGAGTTACCAGCCTCAGAAACCAACAATTAACAAACAGCACCTCAGATTAGAGCTGTAATGAAGGCTTTAGAGGGTATTAGCAGCAGACACATATTAACATCTCTGTTTCAAAGGAGATTTTTATTTATTTAGGTCCGCCAGGGAATCAGCGCTTACAGTACACCTGTGGCGACGACGTCATAACTGCAAACTTTCCAGCTCAGAACGTATGCTTGGCTAAAATACTCCAAATTCCATAAATTCCACTTTGTTCACTAATGAAATATCAATCTGAATTCTCATCTCAGTATCTGGTGCACATGGTCACATATGCCTCAAGTTGTGGTTTATTCATCTCACACACAGGATATTTGAAGAAGGATTGATTTGGAATTAACTAACACAAATAAAGGACTCTTGGAGAAAAAAAAAAAAGGAAAAATGATGTGGAGTTTATTTACACGTGACCCGAGGCTATTAAAGGGAGTCGGGTTGAGGACGAGGACACACAGATATTAACTCCGTTCCTTCTGGGAGCACAAAGGTCGAGGAAACAGAAACACTGCAATAAGCTCAGGAGATGAACATGAGGAGGGGGTGTTTTGAATACCAGTGCATCCCTCCCTCTCTCTTGATTGCCCTGAAACCACTTCAAGTGAAAAGTCTGCTTAATTCGGAGGAGCTTCTGACTGCCACGATTGTGATTACGAAAACAAGCACATGATAATGTTGAATAATAAATAAACAAATACTATACACATTTCACTAATTCACAAGATATTATATTATAAGAGACGGCGGGGTGGCCCGTTGATTGGTCAGTTGCTTTCCCACTATGGCAGTAACCGTTTCTGCTATCATCCACCTGGCCACACCCCTTCGTAGTGCTATAGATATCATCATACAACATATAATAATATGTTAATAAGCAATCTGATTTGTGTGGACAAGAGGCATTCTATAAGTGGTGATAATGGACTCAACTGATTGGACTTGCTATATTTCTTTCATACACATGTTGGACCACACCAAAAACCAACCACACTGAACATCTGAACATACATGATGAACATTTCTGGCTCTCTTTACATAAAAATGAGGATTAACTTTTGCATTTTAAATATGGACAACCACTGCTGCTCATCATTTCATTTCACTTCATTTCACACCACCCACACTGCTGATGTTTGCACACTGCACAAATTGCATATACGTTAAACGGTTTATTCATACAGATCATACTTTTTACATTTTTATACAGTAACTGTCGGTCACCGCATGGGTGACAGTAGATCTGTACGGTTCACATTACTGAGGAGAGAGCAGCTGCTTGCCAAAACCCACGTTCAAAACCAATCACGGACGCATTTTAACAAGATAACGTTGTGTCTTCTTAAAGAATACTTTGTATCCTTAATAACAGCTTCAGCGTCGTTTTGAATTGCGCCCTCGTGCCTACAACAGAATCACACATCAAATGTGATATTGCTTTAACAAACACAACATCATGCACACAGCCTGAATCACATTTCTAAAAACCTACTTAGCCAGGCATAAATATTTTGCATGTTTATTCAGTGGTCGTTGAAGTGGCTAAGAAGCTTCCTGCTAAATAACCCTAAAGCAGACACCATACGACCTGCTAGCACTCCAACTCAGAAGTGACACGAGTCAAACTGGATATTATTAAATTACCTGTAACAGTTTCCTCCACTGTCACCACGTCCAGGCCAAAATCATTACTCAAAAGTTTCCTCACAGTGCCTAATTTGCACTTAATTCGTGAGAATTTATTGTTGTTTTTGTTCAAAACAAGAGAAGCAACCTCACAAGCGTACTAAGTGACTGTGTAACGTGGTGTACTGTGCTGGTTTCTGCAAAGACTCAGTCTGAATCCTTCTTACATATGATGACGTAGTGAGAAGGTTTGATTTGCAAAAGATATGGAGCGACACTTCCGGTTACACATAAATAGGGAGGAAAAAATCCCAGCTTTAATAGCTAAGCATATTTACAGTACAATATGGTGTCCGTGAACTATGAGTGCAAAAAAAAAAAAAAAAAAACATTCGTTAATCATAAGTGAGAAAGAAATGTTTAAAATTGCTCATGATCTTGATTTGAGGCTATATCGCCTAGCACGAGAAAAATGTTTAACACGTTACATTTTTAATTAAATGTATAGTGCTTTTTTTTTTTTAAGCAGCTTTACGGAAATAAAAAGAAATGGAAAATAAAAAAAGTACGGGAAAATAGTATGGAAAAAAGTTAAGACTATAATTATCAGTTTTTAAGCAAATAATAAAAAAAAAGGCCACAGTGTACTTGGAGAAACAGTTATATCGAGCTTTCCTGAAAATTGAATCAGAAGCCTGAAATAACTTTTTACAACATCAAATCATACTGCCTTTAAACTTGTACAAAATTAAGAACCTCTAAACATAGCTGCTCTAAAGATTTCATTAAATAACCCTAATAACAGCACTGATTATCTGCTCGTACACAACACTCACATCCTCACAGTGTCTAATCGGGCTCTCTGAAATGCTCATGTCTTGTCCTGCATGCATAGCAAGATCTGTGCTGGCGCCGTCACCAAAAGTGGACCACATCAGAAAATATCCTTAATCCACTCATACAATGCTCCAATTCCTTTCATTTCGTCATTGCCTTTTTTCTTAATATTATATATCGTATATATTAGTGCCACATGACTTAAACCCCACCAACTGTTTTTTTGCCGAAGGATGCACAAGTTTTAATTCTCAGTCCTGCCAATAACTGTTTGTGTGATTACTTAACATTTGATACAAACACAAATATTAGCTGTAGTTTCTGGTTAGTTTGTACAGCTGGTACTAGGAAAGCTTCATCACACAGGCTGGTCTTAAAGCTCCTAAAACACTGAGCACTTCTTAGTTGATTCTTCTAAGTTTTTAATAAACATCACTTGTTTACTGAAGCGAATTTAATTCCTTTTAAATACTCTCAGTTTAAAGGCAATCATGTAATAAATTCGGATTCGGGATTTTAAACTGTCACGGCATATCAGTATCAAACAAACATCAAGCTCTTCCCAAAAAAAAAAGAAACAAAAAAAAAAAGCATACCACAGGAGCGAGGACGATATTTCGAAACATGACATTACCGCTCTATATCGTGCGACGGATCATCGGTGAACGCCTGAGGATAATTTTAGGGCTGACATTTTCCACTCGAGGCACACAGATCTTAGGGGGAAAAGCAAACTGTTCAACAAAACACCCTACACCTCGTCACCCATGTCCTAACACGGAGAATAGGTCAAGACCGAGTTCCATGTCTGAACACACAACATTATTAGGAAGTGCTTAAAAGAGCAGACGTGTAATTCTGTAATGTAAATCACTCTGGATATGAACATCTGCCACGCTGCAAAAAATAACCTGAAGAAATAGGTTTTTGGTCGTGCCAGGAAATTGTTGTGTCTTAAAACAGATTCATCAACTTTGCATTAAAAAAAAAAAGAAAGGAAAAAAAATCATAAATTATTGATGAATCTGTCCGCTTTCTCTTTCTCTCTCTCTCTCTAATCTCTAATCTCTCCACATGGCACTGCTTGTTATAGATACAAGCCTAAATGGAAATCAAGGACAAACAGTACTAGGTCAATGTGAAGGACACGGACGATTACAAAACATGCACAGTGGACTACTTTTTTTTGGAGGGGTGGGGGGGGTGGGGAACATACACCCTTTGACCAAGTGCTATAGAAAAAAGTCTGCAAACATGCACCTGTGAGTGATGCCTAACAGCGACTACAAACGTGTGCGGGTGCACATGTGCGCACACACACACATGCCAACTGTTTATGTAGATGATCTGAAACTGTACTAGAGCTTCCACATCCCATCTGTACACTTCTAATGAACAGGTTTTCAAAACCACCTGTTCAGGGCTGAAACAGGTCACCAGACTGAGTAAGGGGGAAAAAACATTAAATAAAAAAATGCATACACATGCAAAAAAAAAAAAACAGCAACTTTTAAAACCCAAGCAGCACAGAACTGTGCCAGCAATACAGCATAGGTCAATGATGATAAAAAATTTTATTTTAATTAACTATGTGCTTACATAGAAGCCTTGCGGTTGTGTCAGACTTCAAACTTTGCATATGGCTTTTCGGATATGTTAGGTAGAACGAAAGCCATCATTACTTTTATAAACAGTCAATTTTACCATGGAATTTGGGAATTTTTCTGGAATATGCGAATACGTAAAACTCCTCTCTCTCTCTCTCTATACATACATACATACATGTTTTTTTTAACATTCTATTTTCGGTATATTTTATCACAGATTTTTCTATCAGAAAAATATGTGATAGTTTGTATCTGTGCTATTTATTTGGGCATATGTGACCAATTTTCATGTTTTTTTTTTTTTTTTTGCTTGATCATGTGTATATAGCTGGTTAAAATGAAACAAACTTCAATCCATCATATTGCCATAGGTGGTGCTGAAAAAAAAAGGATACATTTCTCTATACTGTATAATTCTGTACATTATACATGTTTATTTTTAAATAAATCTGCCAAAAAAAAAAGGATAAAATGCTAAGGTTTTCTTCTTCTTTTACATAACCAATTCAAACAAGTGACACCTGGTGCTCACTGCTGGATGCCATATTAAAGTAAATTAACCTGATATAATATTAAAAGTGATGACCGTGCTTGACTTGAGTTAAAGCATAATCAGGACACCACACCACCATGTGATATTTCTTTTTATCTTTTTTATGCATTTATAATGTGAAATATTCAACATTTAACAGGAAATCACCAGCACACATTTCACTCCAGGCTGCTCACAGGATGAACACACAACACCTGATGTAGGCTTAGAAAAATACACAAAGAAAAAATAAGACAAAATCTTATCATTTAAGACAGGAGACAGTGAAAAGTGTTGGATTTTTTTCTGCCTCATATAGAGAGAGAAATGATGCTCCAAGATGGAGCCCTCTAGCAGCCACTAGTGTTATTAGCTAAGCAGCTAGGCTGATGCTGACCATTTCATCCCAGTTGCAAAATAAAACACACAAATAAAGCAGTTAAATAACGCGGCAATGTATAAAGAAGATTCATTCGAATCATTAGCAATATAGGAATCTGATAAAACTTTTTTCTAAAAGGGGTGAAAAAGACAAACTTGGCATCTACAGGGAGAAAAACGGACAGCGCTCGCGCTCAACATCAACACCTGGCTCAATCCCAATTTGCCACAGTCTCCCCTATATAAGTGCCCTATACAGGGTGTGAACGAGCAGCATGGCAGTGCACTATATCTCCCAACCGGAGCCGATTGGGATTCGTCCAATAACATGTTAAAGCCGAGGGAGCTTCTAGAGAACTCCCCGAGCGCATAAGTCTACAACATTAACATCAGCCTCGCCTGCAAAACAAACAAACTCAGCCCAAAGTAAAACACAAACGCTGCACATAAGCATCAGGTGAACTCAAACACACACAATACAGCTCCCGGTCTGTCAATTTAAGCGCCAAAGGAGCGCAGCGGTTTTACCTTCAGTTCCGCACTCTCCGCCATCTTGTAGTTCCCTAGCGCAGGCCATGACGTAGCCGGGTCACGTGAAGAGGGGGGCACGCGCGGCTCGGCTCGAGGGCGTCATCGCGCACGCTCCCCCCCACCCCAAATTGACGCAAATCAATTAACCCACAATTCATCTGTGATTTTGTGCATTAGCAACGAGCCATGATCTGATGAGTGCTTCTGCTCAGCTTTGCATCAACATTCAAGCCACGTGGAAATGTGTACAGTTGGATTTTTTTCTTTTCAAGCATGAAAATGTGCCTTAATAAAAAAAAAAAAGAATCACATTAAAAATTAAATTTGTCACATACACAACCATACACAGTGTGATATGCAGTGAAATCCTTATACAACTACCCCTGACCAAAAAAAAAGAAAGCATGTCTTTGTGAGAAATAAATTGCACCGGAGAGTAAAGGTTACCCTGAATTGATGGATTGCTTAACAAACATTCAAGAGAGGTTTATTTGATTTAAAACAAAGATTTTTATTTTTCTAAAATAAAAATAAAAAAGATTCTTTAAACCTCACAGAATTCAGACACTAAACTCTCATTCTGCTTTATCCTGTATATAGAACTGCGTAGGGTCTGGAGCCTATCCCAGTAGACTTAAGACACAAGGCAGGGTACCAATCCTTTAACTATATTCATGCACTCACTCTCACACTATGGGCAATTAATCTGCATGTCTTTGGACTGTAGGAGGAAACCCAACAAGCAGGGAGAGAACATGCAAACTTCACACACACTTCTTACCCACCACAGGGTGCTTGTTTAAAACCCTTAATGCAGAAATTTTCCAAAGTGCAATCACAGGTCACCTGCAAAGAAATTTCAAGTATAAGACACACAGAATTCAGGTAAGTTAACTTTTAAAGTTTTTCATATGAAAATGTAAATGTCCAGGACTTCCGCATTTCTCTACTATTTCTTTTTTTCTTCTTTTTTTTTTTTTTACCACTGATTAAAAAAAAAAAAAAAGTCTTATCTGATATCATCCAAATGAGGATTGGCTCCCTGATGAGTCTGGTTCCTCAAGGTTTCTTCTTATTGTCATCTCCGGGAGTTTTTCCTTGCCATTGTCGCCCTCTGCTTGCTCATCAGGAACAAACTGAAAATTATAATTCATACATATTTCTTCACACTTTTTCAACTCATTTCCATAAATAATAGATTTTTTTATTATCATAAAAAGTATGGAGGGAGAGCTATAGTTTAGTCATTTGTTTTCATTAGCATGTATAACATGTAGCTGTACCATTACCAAACAAGATTAGTTGGACTTCAGCATTTTCATCATATTATCCTGTGGTTCTTAATGACAAAACTGTAGCTTTCTGAAAAGTATAAAAAAGAAACTAGGTTTTCATATCAGACTGAAATGAAACTTGTTGAAACAGTTGTTTCAAGTGGAACAAGATACAGTGCATATATTTTAATTACATCTCTCAGTTCCTTCCTGACACATCTAATTGTACATGGAACCCCAGTCCCCCCTAAAAAAGCCTGTGTGCTCTTACATCTCCTAAAATCTTTAAGGATTCTACAGCTGTGTGTCAGGAGGAACTCTAGTACTTCTCCATCAAAAGGCTGCACATAGAATAACCTTGAAAAGACAGAAGGTCATTTCAGAGAATCCATGTCAAGCAGGTAGTGACTCTGCTGATGCTTTACCCTTTTCTTTAACTTCAACTATAATTCTGTTAATGGTAGGAAGGTAATTTAAAGGATATTTCAAGAATTCTATGGAACTGACCATCTTGAGTTTCCACTTCAGCAATCAGAAATGTCTTTGGAATTGTATCTTCTAGGCATTTAAAGCATTTCAAGTTGTATCTATTCCAATCTGAAATAAATGAAATAACTAGTACTTATAATAATAAGATAAATCACAGTCTTTGCAGGTACCCCTTCTTCCCAAAGAGTATCCTGGAGCCATCTATTGGTCAGGTATGGGATGTGCACATATGACGTAAAAGAAAATGGTCCAGGACTGATGGTCACTTGCTCTTTCTATGAGCTTTCAGCAGTGGACACTAATCAACCATAACAAATAAAGATTAATTATCAGTTATACACCAAACTAGTGACAAGATCATGGGCGCCTAAAGCCCATCCACGCCCACCCCGTCTGATCCTACAGAAAGGCCAATGCCGCACAAATCATTAAAAAGATTTCATGCTGGCCACGATAGAGAGGTACCAGAACGCTCAGTGCATCACAGCTTGCTGTGCATGTTGCCCAAAGCCATCCACCCCGTCTCCAAACGCGACAGATCCCGACAGGTTTGATTGCACACCCATCAGATGCACCAGACAAACAAGTTTGCTTCACTGAGGCCCCTCTCTACAATCCTCAGCTCCCAAAGGATCCACTGTAAATGTCCTGGTGCCAGAAAGATACCAGAGAACACCCCTAGTGGCCTTGCAGAGCCACACGCTGAGTGGCGTGTGTGTGTTTTAGATTTTTGTGCTGATGTAAATATTAGACAGCTCTCATATATGTGTTCATTCATTTATTTATTCATCATCTATACCACTTTGTCCTATGTACAAGGTTGGGGGGGATCTGAAACGTGTCCCAGGGGACTTTGGGCACAAGGCGGGGCACACGCTGGACAGGGTGCTCATCTATCGCAGGGCATACACAAACACTACGGGTAATTTGGGAACTCCAATTAGCCTAAACGGTGCGTCTTTGACCTGTGGAAGGAAACCAGAGTATCCGGAGGAAACCTACCAAGCACAGGGAGAACATGTGAAGTCCATGCACACAGTGCTAACCACTACAACACCGTCGTCTCCAGAAGGTGCAGATCCTAATAAATCTTCCTTTGCATTTTGCACTGTAAGCTGTCACTAGCTACTTTAAAAACTCTCCTAAAAAGAAGAAGGCTGCTGCGGTAAGTATGATTGCAGGACTTGATTCGTAAGGACTGCAATGAGAACATTTTTTACACCACTTTGCGAGTTGTACTTCACTATATGTCCACTAGATGGAAGCATTGTTCTTATAATCAGCACCAAAACGTTCATTCAAAATAAACTCAATTACAAATAAGGACACTAATTAAAAAGCTCTGTAACTCTATTTAACTAATATAGACCAATTACTTGTTTAATAATAAGCTCTATGTTTTAATAATAATAATAATAATAATAATAATAATAATAATTATTATTATTATTATTATTATTATTATTATTATTATTATTATTTTCCCCCTTTTTATTTCAAGTTCCACTTTTGTTAACCTTTGTTAATATATTACTATATTAATGCTCCCTAATAATAAGATCTCATAGTAAATCAAGATGAACTGATTGTAACCTAATAGATGTTGTAGCTGTTATGGATTTTAAATATTTTTTTGTACCAACAACAAAGTTATTATTAACATATTTGCTTACCAGCTTTTGTTAGTATAAGATTAATAAATAATAACATAAATATAAATATAAAAACACTTTTTTATATTTATATTTTATATCTATTTTCATATTTATAAAACTATATAATTGTTAAGCCCACAGTGGGGAAATTTCTCAGTAGGATTATTATTAAGGTTGGTAAGGTCCAAGGAACATTCAAATACTCCCTTTGGTTTTTGGTTTAACCTTTTTTCTTTTTCTTTCTTTTTTTTTTTAAAAGAAAAAATAAACTAACACCACAGCTAGGGTTAAGGGCTGTTATATGACCTGTCTTGTTCCAGATAAATGCTAATAAAGAATACATTATTAAACTCATGGTGTTTTGTCAGTAGTGGGTTTAAAATACACAACCTCACCACAGCCTACTGTATAATGTCACTTTATACTCGCACTATTGATCTGTAAAGTGGGTTTTGGTCTCTGAAACAAAAAGGTTTTGGTGGCTTGGTCAATAGATATCGACCAGCTACTTACATGATATTATATAATATACGTATGCATATATAATCTAATATATGTTGTGCCCTGTGATGGATTGGCACCTGGCCAGGCTGTACCCCAAAGTCTACTGGGATAGGCTCCAGGCCCCTTGTACAGGATAAACGGTAAAGACAATGAATGAGAATGAATGAACAATATATGTCATATGTACTGTGCATACCTAAATGTACATATTACTATTTACATTCAGTCAGTTGTGTTTAGATTCTTAGAAATAAGGAAATTTACATATGTGTAAAACCAAACTAAGAGTGACCCTATTAGACACCTTCAAAAACTCAGTGAATCATTTTTAACGCATGTATTGTCACATATCTATTCACTTATCTCTCACTCATTGTCTTCACCGTCTATACAGGGTCGCGGAAGGACTGGAGCCAATCCCAGGAGACCTAGGGCACGAGCCGGGGAACACCCTCAACAGAGTGCCAATCCATCGCCGGGCACTATTCACTATGTTCTGTGTATATGAATCAGTTTAATCTACAGTACACACAAGATTCAAACTCTAATGCAACTTTTTGATTTAATAATGAAGAAAGGAATCATTTTATTCTTGAAAATACACTTCAAAACTCATAGTACACAGCCAGGTAATCACATATATGTAGATTAGTACCAGTTCCCCAAAAGTCTGAGCTATGTATCTGGGAAAGGTGGACTAAGTGCTTAATCAAATTTATTCTGTACAGACAAACATGGTAAACATCTTTAATTTAAGGTAGATTCAATTTGGATTAGGTAGGTCTTTATCATTTCTCGTTTAAAGTGCGTATACAGATACAATCCATTTGGGAGAGCACGTCAGTGAATCAATTTGGAGTAAATATAACATAAAAACACACAAACAATGACCATTTAAGAATGTTGTGAGAGTTCACAATTCATTGCACAGAGCCACTTTATGCATTCGTGGCATTTTGAAAGAAAAAAAATGATAAAAGAAGTTTTGAACGAGTTCATGTTAATATTCTGTTGTACATATAGTTAGAACATTTTCACTCTTTGACTCTCATCTCATCTCATTCTGCTGGCTTGTTTGATTCAGAGAAGAATCGTCCATGTCTGTTTAAGCAGAACTCAAGAGAAGTCTTTAGATCTTTTGAGAAGGTTGCACGTTTTTTTAGTCCTGGGAAAGTTCAGTGCTTTTAAATGTATCAAAGAGGTCTTTTGGTTTTCATGCGTGGAGAACCCGCCGTAGTCCTCCAGTGTAGGGATAGAGATCAAGGTGGCAGTAGAGGTGGTTTAAAAGTGCACGTTCCTGTGCAGTGGCGTGGAGTGAGCATCTTGCAGGAGAAGTGGTGTAGAGCGTCGTGAGCTTCTAGGGGAAAACAGCATTTAGTGCTACATATACAGGTGAGCGAACATGAAATGCCAAAATATTTATTTGTATAAATTAAATACTGAATATAGTTCAAAGATCTTCCAGCTTGTTAATGGGGATACAAACTTTATGATACTCAAATAGTAATATTAGTACTGTATGTCCATTTGTACTACTGCAATCATTTCTTGAATTAGCCCCCAATCTCAAAATGCATTGGAGACTGGGGGAGAGAGAGAGTGTGTGTGTGTGTGTGTGTGTGTGTGTGTGTGTGTGTGTGTGTGTGTGTGTGTGTGTGAGAGAGAGAGAGAGAGAGAGAGAGAGAGAGAGAGAGAGAGAGAGAGAGAGAGAGAGTTTTATGTTTAAGTTTAATGTGAAGCTTACTCTACCATTTAATGATGATGTTTATGCTTTTGGGAAGCTCATCCCAGCTCAGTTCATTATTTTTTTCATTATTTATACATTATTACACAATCAGCAAACAAGAACTAAGGAAAAGTAGCACTTGCATATTTCTATTTCTTATTTCTCATTGCCTACTTATTATTTATATCATTATATGTGGTTAGGGGCTCAGGCGTTCCAGGTATGAGTTATGAGTTTTTTGCTGTTGGGTATTAATAGAAATTACCTTTTAGCTTCTGCTGAATTGCATATCGAGCTTTTCTTTCTTGATCCAACTCGTTGCACAAAGTGTCTAAAATAAAAAATGATAATAATTCATGAAAACAAGATAATTAAAAAAAAAAGACTAATTGTGTTATTTAATGTGTAATTTATAGCCCAAAATATTTCTTAATTACTTACACGACTTTAAGGAAAATAATTAGCCAGTTAGTTTCTACAAGCTGCCTTGACCAGTGTAGGACCATTGTTAATAATGCGCTTAGTTTGACTTGGAAAGGATTAGCTTTACAGCCATGCAAAACAGCTGGTGTAAATAAAAATGTTAGAAATAAATAACGCTTCTCCTGGACCTTAGGTGCTATATATATATTAGCTCGATATATTTTCACTCCTTTTTATTTTGAATGCAATTTAAATTCACACAAACAGCAATATTATTTTTTTTGCTAGTTTTGTTCACCTAATAATGCTCGATGATTTGTTGACTTCAGTTTTTGCTACTAAAAATATGCAAGTGTCACTTTTACACCTTATCACTTCTTATTCCCCAAACTTCAATGCTCACCCCTGACTATCTGCAGCTGCTGCACCATCTCCTCTCGATAGGACAGCTCTCTCTTCATCTGGTCCTGAAAATTATCTGGTAAAGTCAACATGCACAAAGTCACTAACTCAAGAAATTAAGCACTTTATTTGTTTAATCTACTCAAGTCTTTAATCTCTAGTGTTGTTCAAATGTCTCACTCTGATCTAAATTACCTTTCAAATTTTGGAACTCCCTTTCCATTTTCTTCCTGAGCTCCATTTGCTCCACCAGCTGTTTCTGGAGTTCCTCTATGAGACAGAGATAGAAAGAAAATCACCAATTAATTAATAAACCATTATCACTGCTACAGCGAAGGCCTTCGGAGGAACAACAAAAGAACTTCGTGTGTTATAATTAAAAGCAAGATATTTAACGCATTTTCATGTCACGCTTATATGCTTTTAAATATGCATTACGGAAAACGATCGGTTCCTAAAGAAAGGAGGCGCGAGCGCGTGCTGCGGTGTCGTGGCGCGTGAGCTCACGGTAATAATGAGACCCGCAGCCTCGGGCTGTGTGCACGCGCCTCTGCCTAATGCATATGCAGTTCAAGGGCGTTTTGGAATAATGCACACTGGCTTCATTTTCTTTTTTGCTTAAAAATAACATAAAAGCACTTAACATTTAATAGGTTAAATAATAATAATAATAATAATAATAATAATAATAATAATAATAATAATAATAATAATAATCACATTGGGACATAGAAGAAACCTTTTTGGAAAAACACACAGACTTTCACACCATGCACTCGATTCTTCACATTATTTATTTCTAATTTCTCAACGCAACCTCGTTTATTTAAAAAAATAATAATAATTAAAAAAAATGTTACGAATATTTTTAAAATGTGCATCAACGAAAACAACTCCTAAACACGACTAAATAAATTTGCATTGCTTATATGTAACCTAAGATAATTAAAGATAAATAGAAAATAGATAATATAATAGCAATAAAATAAAATAACAAATGCATATCACATTGAAATGCATTAAAACCCCCTCACCTTTCGCCATGTGCTCGATGTCTTTTTCAATTAATTGGAATCTTCCATCAGTCCTAGATGCACCTTCAACTGAAGGGAGGGGGGGGAAGAAGAGCTTTAAATATGCAGAAATATTAATTCGGAGATCAGAGCCTCTGATTTGAATACATGATAGTGAAATTCAGATCAAATGAAAGAGCACGGAGGAAGCAGGTACAGAGCTGCACTCACGCTCAGGGTCTTTAGAAACGCTCAGGTGGTCGTGACGGGATTTCTGCGATTCCCAGTCATCCTCATGCACAACAGCATGGCTGTATCTGTGTGAATCTGGTAATACAAATGTTGCATCATCATCATCATCATTATTATTACTATTATTATTAATATACCATGCAACTTAACAACATTTTCAAATGATTAATGATAATCTAGACAGCATGTATTGTATAATATAAGGGATTTTTTTTTTTTTACTGTGAGATTCTTGGATCACAGGATATTTAGCCGCTGGAACTGAGTTCAGTGAAAGCCCTGCGTCCTTTTCGGCATCACACACCTGCCAAAATCCAAACACCTAATTACAAAACAAGCACAACCCCAATCATGTGCAATCTTCTTATTCTCCCCTTCTTTTGCAGAATACGTGCAGGTTAACATTAGTGCTCAAATCCACAAATGATCCGCACCACATTAATGCAAATTGTTCACGCTGAAAGTTAACCTGGAACAGTGGAAATGAGAGAGAGAGAGAGAGAGAGAGAGAGAGAGAGAGTCATTTGTTCTAAGGACCCAGGGGAGCCTTTCTCACAAACACGTTCCTGCCCGCAGGCCAAATAAATTAGATTTGGCCATTTATTCTAAACTTTCAATTTAGGACAATTACTCCTTTGTTCCCCCCTTCTTTGTTTTAGAGAATAAACACGTGGACATCATGAAAAGGACACATTTGGTTAATAAATATCACACACTCAGTCATGCACACTGTACACGTAGTGACAGTGTTTCCTAAAGGTCTGAAGTTATTAATGATATCTTACTAATTTGTAATAACACCTATACAGATTCATTAAGATCGATTAGTTTAATTCATTTATAGTTACTGACGTGTCATTTTATCCAGTCTTAAATAAAAAGTGTTAACTAAGGATATACTCTAAAATGACTTGACCCGTCTTTGGTGAACATTGTTGTTTCATTGTTATCTTTTAAACACACACCTTTATGTTTACTTTTTACAATAATGAGTGTGTTAACGGCTGTGTTCACTTTTGTATGAATTCTCACTCACATTCACATCATATGCCGGAGTGTCGTTACTTTTTGATGCCCTGTCACTCAGCCTGTCTTCACCCAGGTCCTCGTGTCTGCCCTCCTCGTCCTCGTCCTCCTCCTCATCATCTTCCTCGTCCTCTCTGCTCCTCCTCACTTCTTCTCCGTGACCCGGCCGGGCGCCGATCTGCCTCACCGGACTTTGTCGGTCCTCCACAGACAGCTGAACCGATTCCTCGTCATCATCTTGCGTATCCCGGTTGGACTCCACGTCCACTTCCGGTTCTCCTACGCTGTCGACTTCCGGTGAGGCAGACCTGTAGCTGGAGGTCTCGCTGACAAAGTCCGGGGACAGGTGACCCGCGGGCGGCGCCGCGTACGCGTCCCGGTTGCCGTAGAGCTTGGCTATGCTCTCTGCGTCCTTGACGACGGGCCTAAACGCAGAAACGTAGCTAGACTTCCGTGGCGGAGACGCCGCGTGACCGTCGGTCGACCTCAGCTCGTCGGCTGATTTGTCCTCCAGAGACTGTGAGCTTGAGCAGCGCTCGGTGTCTCTGGGAGTGCTGCTTCTCGGGCGTTCGTGCTCGGAGATGTCCGGATCACTCTGGCGGCTCCCGGCGAGCTCGTGTGGCTTTTGCTGTGCCTGTGCGTGCTGATAGGGCGGCAGGGGCAGTGCGCCCGTGGTGGGCCAGAACATGGGGAATGACGGGTACAGGCTGTCCTTAGTGCCGGCCCAAAACACACTCGGTACACCGGTCTTGTTTTGCTCGTTCGTTCCGTCGTCTTTCTTTTGACACAAACCGAACGGAGAGAAGCCGTACGGATGCGGGAAGAGTGGCGGCGGGATTTTCTGCAGCATGCCAAAGCTTTTGCTCGGCACCGGGATCACCGGGTAACTGCGCGCTCCGTTGGCGAGGCCGAGATTCGCGCGCTCTTCGTCGCAGCGCAGGGTTTTGTGCGGGATTTCCGGTGACGCGGCCCGTCTCACATGACCCGGGCCTTGCGATTTCAGAGGCGACATGTCGCAGCCGCTCCCGGGCATCGTCCTTTTCCTGCTGCCGCCGTTAAACATGGCCTTCACGTCCTCCCAGGCGTGTGAGATGTCATCGGGCATGTGCTTGTCCGCGAGTTTCAGGTGGCGCCTCCAGGAGTTAAAGTTCGCCGCGTCTGGCTGCGTGTATTTGGACTCGGGCGTGCGGTGCGAGTGGAAGATGAACTTGTTCGGAGAGAAGTACATGCTGCAGTACGCGCACTTGATGCACTTGGCGCGCGAGCTGTTATACCTGGCGGGGATGAAGTTGCCCCTGCAGCCCCACGCGCACTCGTGCGAGACGTCGAACGCGAAGTTCTCTGGCAGTTTCGGGGGCGAGTGCGCGCCCAGGAACGACTTGCAGAGCCGTTCCGCCTCCCGTTTGGTGATCATGCCGCAGCGGCGCGAGGAGATGGGCATGGCACCGGCGCGTCTCAGGATCTCCAGCTGCACCGGTGTGCACTGCACGCACGTGATACCGAGAGCTACGCGCCGGTTGTGAATCTCGTTGTAGCTATAGCTCTTCAGCAGAGTGTTGGAGATCTGGGCCAGGCACAGGCGCTCCTGGCCGTCTATGACCAGAGACACGATGGGCACACCGTACAGAGACGTCTCGCTCACTTGGTTAGGTTTCAGCGCCGCGCCGCCGCCGGAGAACGGAGACACGTCCCGTTTAGAGTGCGGCGGAGAGCTGGCGTCCGGTGCAGAGGCCAGTGGCGCGCTTATCGGCTCCATTCCCTGCAAAGCTGTAGAAGAGTACCATTAACAATTATCATCTAAACCCGCTAATACTGCAGCTAAAATGTTTATTTATTTATTTATTTATTTATTTATTTATTTATTTATTATATAGGGATGAACGAACACTGTACGAGTGAATTCAGCAAAGAACAAATAAATACTGCAAATCATCATCATCATCATCATCATCATATTATTATTATTATTATTATTATTATTATTATTGTTGTTGTTAATGCTGCCTGTTTTGCTGTATTATTATTATTATTATTATTATTATTATTATTATTATTATTATTGTACAACAAAACAAGATTAACAACACTATTGTTACGAGGAAAATGTTAATTAAAATAGACTGTATTTTTCAACGATCCTCCTATTATTTAGGCATTTCTGCTGTTGTTTGATAAAATACTGTTTTTTAATCAATGTAATAAACTGTTGGTCATGAACCTTATCTACCATATCCCTCCTGATTTATATAATTTCAATCTATATACCTAACCCATGACATGGTAGAAAATTTTTACAACATTCCTTCCTAAGAGAATAGACTGTAATTTGCCTTAATAAAATAACATAAAATAAAATAAATAAATAAATAAAAATAACTCATTATTTTAGACTGCCTGTTAAACTGTTATAAATACTATAAATGATACGGAACAAGATCCTTTACTCATTTTACGAAAATTAATCTTACAAAAATAATAAAACAAATACTTCAAACGAGGAAGATGATATTATTTTTGGAATATGAACACCCCGCTTATCTGCTTTTACATCGGAATAAGGCAGACTGTTCGTCAAAGCCTGAGCTTTAATCACTAGGACGCTACGAGAAGAGTTATTTATAATGTGAAATATTCTATTTCTCGTCTTTTGATATGAACTCGATTTCTGATCAGTTCTTATCAATCGAACTACACACTGTTCACGTCCTTGCGCATTCGTTACACAGAAATGTGTTGTGCAAGTTGTAGCACTGATGACTTTGAGCTGATGAAGACATTCACACAACCATCATGCAGAGAGAATAATGATAATGAAATTGCATGTGAGAAACACTCACCTTTCTAACGAAATCAAATCAGGAATATACAGAATCTTGCCGAATTACTGCAATGAGCAGCGCAATAACCCTCCAGATGTCCAATAACGAAATGAAAGACACGCAGCAGAGTCTCTCTCTCTCTCTCTCTCTCTCTCTCTCTCTCTCTCAGAGTAGTAGGGCAAACATTTCCATTCGTCTCAAGCAAAGAGCATGGAGCGACCGCATGGCAGTCCGGGCCACTTCTTGTCAGACTGAATGAGGGGAACAGACGAAAATAAGGACAGGACACACCCACAGAGACACGAGCCACGCGAAATATTAACCCGTTTATCGCCGAGACAGGTGGAGACAATGCGCGCGCATACCAGCTTCAGTACTTGAGATAGATAGATAGACAAACAGACAGACAAACAGGCATACAGATGGATAGACAACAATAACAACAACAAAATAATAATAATAATAATAATAATAATAATAATAATAATAATAATAATAATAATACGTGATCCTAAAAATATTAACACAAAAAATATTGTTCACAGCCCGTACAGAACAAATCTTCATGAAATATAAAAATACTCAATTACCAGTGTTTAAAAAATATTATTATTATTGTGATTATTATTATTATTGTTGTTGTTCCATCGTCAATATTTGTCCGTATTGCACTGACATGTGGTAATCACACAACAGACCTTCATTACGAATTTGCATCGAAACTTCGCCCCCAGGCTGCTCGTGCGCCCCAGGGCACTTTGCCTAAACTGCGCGTGCGGTCTCGCGCTCCGTCGTTCCCCATGCCCACAGGGCCCTATAGGTAAACGCTGCACATTTGTTTACCACACACACACATACACACACGCCAGTGAGAGCGGATCCCGTGTACAAACACTGATATATTATAGCAATAGGCAGAGGGAAGTGCTGGAACCCTATATGTGCACATTAACTATTTAAAGCCCGATCAATGCCCTTCAGTTAACCCCAACTCAAAAACTGACGCACAGATATAGCTAGTCATGATAAAGTCAGCATTGCATCGTGTAATAATAATAATAATAATAATAATAATAATAATAAGAATAATAATAATAATGTCTTAAATTGTCTGTTCAAATTATTTCTAAATGTCACACTTCATACAACACACTGGAATTATTAGAGAAGTTTATATATAAAAATAATAAAACGAATAATTTTAAGTGTCCCGGAAGCTGTTTGTTGTTTTAAATTACATATAATTCCTGACATTAGAAAACTTTTGTTTTATTTTCGACGAAAGCACAAATGAAATCCCAACGTCTCAGTTTAAGCAGAGTATTAAAAAAACCCAAGTGGCATCCGAATCGTTTTATATGACAGCTGTAAAGTTTAAACAATCCTGATAAAAAAAAGGGTACTAAACTGCACCTCTCCTTGCAGCGGTACTTGCATCAAGTATGTATCTTCAGTAGAAACGAGAATATAGTCTGTATTTCAACATACGCTTTTGAACCTATTTAAAGCTTATTGATTAAAGCAATTATTATATGGAAAATTGTACTATATATATATATATATATATATATATATATATATATATATATATATATATATATTAGTATCTTACGTCATTATTTTTTGGATGTATCATACAAAATGTATAATTAGCCTAAATAAAATTCAATGCAAATGATCCATCTCTTCAAAATTAAATTGTAATTAGCATTTAATTGAGTTGATTTCATGAGAAAAAAACAAGCTCTCTAAATGCATGTATTTGTATTTGCATTGTTTTATGTAATTTCATCTGGGGGTCACTAATAGAGACGGGATGGTTGTAAAACGTGCCAAGTGTCGCGGGGCCACCCGCCTGAGCTTAATGCAATATTGATGGTGAGGGAAACTTTAACCCGACTCGGCCCTGAGCGCGTCCTCTTTCACCATACAAGAGGCTTCGCTCTGCTCCAACAATAATTACAATTTCACACTGTAATTATTCCTTCCCTGTTAATTATTTAGAGCACAGGCTGACTGCGGCACGGTTATGGCGGGGAGGCTGGGTGATGTGATAATAATAATAATAATAATAATAATAATAATAATAATAATAATAATAAATACAAACAAATATAAAATAAAAAGTAAAAATTACTAGATATTTAAAAATCAAAACTGAAAACCACCTAAACCATACACGATCAGGACTTTATATAAATTAGTACGGATTATGGCGAATTTTTAAAAAAATTATGATTTTTTTATATCCCAAATAGTTTTTCACATGCAACGGCTTATACAAGACCACGCCATAAACACAATCCCATACAATATACTGAAGTCTGAACCCCTCTCTAGTGTAAGTCTTACAGTGGCTCATATGTCGCTGGCTATTTTTGTGCTACTCCTTTTTTTTTTTTCCTTATTAATAATTAGCAACAAAGAGGTTAAGATTAGTTTAAGGTGCAGCCCTTTTGTTTGCAGTACGACATGACTGTGACATGCTTTTAAGTAATCAATGCTTGTTTGAGGCACAATTTAATCAATAGGATAAATATTGTATTTCAGAAACATCTGGCATTATTAGTTCATTAATAGCTTACTAGGTATTCTATTACACAGATGTATAAACGAATTAGTGAGACAACATAGTCGGACAAAGTTTAAGGAAAAATAAGAACTTTGTGCTGATTGTAGACCATAATGTACTTAGTATAATATAAAATTAAGATATTAATGTGTGGGTTTATTGGGTTGATTAGACTTATTAGATAAAGAGCTTAGATATACTCTAAATATGCCTGATTTGAGTTGTTTCACATTTCATTGTGGAACCTAAATAGATTGGTACAAAATTAAATTATTGTGATTAATTTCACTCCAGGTCTACATTTTACTCTACATCCATCCCTAATGTACAGTGATCTTAATGTGTTTCTGTGAACATAATGCTGTTCAGTCCAGTCCAGATCATATACCATGCTCTAAATAATACAATAATTAGAAAATAATTCATACCAAGAAACAGGTCTGTAGTGATAATGAATATAACTTATTAGAAAAGAAACATCCAATTGGTTAGGAGAGGCTCTGAGTGTTTTGACTAGTGGTGTACAGACTCTTCATAGTGCTCAGGAGAAACCTAATCCTTCATTTTCATCTCAGTCTCTCAGGAGGCTTCATTCCTACTTACTGTTTCAGCATATTACAGGCCTTCACATCTCCCACATACCACATTACAGACAAGAACATTGAGCGTTTATATGTTGTGTCGGGTAGTTAAACACTTCTGAAAAGAAACTGAAAACTAAAGATACAGGAGAAAAGGCTTCCAATCCAGAGAATAGCTATATGATCTGCTCTTGAGGAGAACTAAAGGGAAAACAAGCAGGTTATATAAAAAGCACAAGGTCTAGTTTCTGGAGGTCACAAGAGAGATTGGCACATAAATCAGTGCCAGAGTCATTCAGAGGGAGACGTTTAATAACCGTACCAGATGAAAGCCAGTGTAGTACAGTAACCAGCTCTATCAGCGGCATCTAAAAGCCACATGACCCCAAATAAATTCCACTTTAGCACCAGATCAATCAGCTCTGTTCATATTGATCTCCCTCGGCCTGACACTCCTTAAGTCGCCTGGCCGCAACCTTTTTTGTTTCAGGTGAAAATAGCATTTCGATTACTGTTTTTTTTTTATTAGGAAAAGGATTGCTACAAGAGGTTCTCCATGGTCTGAAAATTAAGTGGTGACATTTTAATTACTGGACATTGATAAAAGGATCTGGGTAATAGCAGTGAAAAGCGGCAGCTCTGTTCTTCCGGTCCGACCGTGCTAATCGAACCGGACCGTTGTGGGAAAGCTCGAGCCCTGAGAGCAACTCAAACTGCTGGCCACTGGAAAAACACACAATTTCTGGTCACATTTCAGATGTATAATTTAATTTTATTTGCTAAGACAGCAAAAACTATTTCTAGCCACTAGGTGGCGTCATTAAAAAATCTGCATTTTCCCCACTTTAATTTGATAGTGTACAAATGGTCAGATATCTCCTGGGGAGAGGTTTCCAATTTACAGTAAACACCTGTAGGTAGGCTGACATAATGTTGCCTTGATTGGCAGGTGACATCATCCTGACCATGACACCTTCAGTCAGTCAAGTCAAAGCCTCTGTTCAGGCATTTACATACCCATCAAGGACTGCCAAAATGGCAGTAAATTTTAATCACTTACAGGCATCAAGGTTGCCATTAATTTACTGTAAAATTGACAATCAATTGTACAGCATAGTTACTTTCAACTAAGCAACATATTTACATTAAAATGGTAAACATTTCTAAATGGTGTCCCAAGAGAAGCTCACTGTATGGTAGGGACTCAGTAGTTAAAGCATCAAACTACAGATCAAAAGATAGTGTGTTCAAATCCCAACAGTGCTATATTTGAGCAAGACCCTTAAGCTTCTTCCATGAACGTATCCTCCTGCTTTGATTAATAAGCATCAGTGCAACAAGCAAGGATTATGTTTTATTTTATAATATGCGAGTTATTACAGTACTATTGTAAATGTGCTGTGCCGCAGACTGATATAAAATTTTACTGGTAGCCCTACTGCAAGGATATTGCAGTAAAATCTATAGTTGGTTTTAAACTTAATTTGGATATTTGGCACCACTATGTAGTCAACAGGGCTGAATTAAAGGTATCAAGGTTTGGGGGACAGTCACTCGTCAATCAAGGAAACATTGTGGCAGGAAAAGAAGCTTGCAATCTCTGTCCAGAAATGACTGCAGCTGTGCATGTGTGTGCAGTACAATCAATGCTGTTGTTGATAACTAAACTATAAAGAACCAACAGCATTCACATGTATGCTCCGATAGACCGTGAGAGGATCACAGATCCCAGGTCATTCCCACGTTCCTGTTACAGTCTGGATGAAGTTTCTCTGCATGTCCTGGCATCTCACCCAGTGTATATTCCAACATGGATTCCCTCTAGGATCCATCATGATGTGACCAAGATAACACACTCTTGGTCACAAGAGTGTGTTATCTTGTGACCAAGAGTGTGTTATCTAAAGATGAATCCTTATTCTGTTGTATAAATTTGAGGAGTTTGTTGAAGATCATGTGTAAAATAGATTATCGTTAGAGAAAATTTGGAAGAGCATCAACAAAAATCCATCCAGATGTGAGCGATTTTAACACCATACACATTTTGTGATGAAGCCAGCAAAAATAATAAAGGAAAAAAAAAAGAATATATTCCAAGCACAAAATCAAGAAATCCATTCAGTCATTCAATACTGTATCAGTCTTGACAAACTTGCATCAAAAAGTCCTGGAGCCTGAATTATATTTCACTTTCTTGAACATTTTCAAGTTTGAATTTAGATATTCAATGTACTAAAATAACTGATTTATACTGATCGAAAAACCCCCCCCGATATTCTAAGCAATATCAAAAGTCCAATTTAAACTTCGCTGTGCATTATATTAAGCCTAAAGTATTACTAGTGATATTATTTTCTCAGAATAAAGTAACACCAACACATTTCAGGTAATAGAGGAAAGGAAATGTCACATTATTTTTCACAATAATGACCAGACCTGTGTTGTTTGCGCACCTACAAATGGATTTAGACAAATAAATACGCAGTTAAAGAAGCATAAGGGACACGTTTAGATTTCTTCACAGAAAGCATTTTCTACTACACGCATTAAAATGGCCCTTTAATAGCTTGAGGAACATTTCTTTATATTAAGAGAATGAAGTGAGGTGTTTATAGGAGAGCATTGAGAGAGAGAGAGAGAGAGAGAGAGAGAGAGAGAGAGAGAGAGAGAGAAAGAAAGAGACACAACATTCTTAATGTTTCATTTACTTAGGAACAGTTGAAGGTGTGCAAACTTTCACAGCAATGTGAAATCAGCCTCGTGTGCCACCAGATTTCTTAAAAACAAAGAGACAGAAATAAAGACGGAAGGCAACAGTGCATTTGAACCGGGTTCAAAAACAAGCAAAAACTTCAAAACATAATAAAGATATCTGGATGATAATTTGGTAACATACCAAGAAAAAAAACTTACACCTTCAAGTATTATACTTTGGGTATAATCCATATTTCTCTATATAGTCCCCTGCTACACTAACACACTTAGCATTTCAGTGGAATAGTGCTTGGATACAGTCAAGGTAGAAATCTTTCTCAATACACTGGAGCCATGATCGGACTATGGCTTGGAAATGGCTTGAAGCAAGGTCAAGACTGTAGGGGGGGGGCGGTTGATGGTGGACAGAAGAGGACAGAAAAGTGTGCAAGTGGTGCGGTGGGCAGTACGAGTTCGTTTATTGTCCTGCATAAACAGAACGCCTTTTGAAACCAGTTTTTTTTTTTTTTCCCTTTAAAGGATTTCCTGAGAGGCCAGCGTCTCAGAGATGAAACAGGCAGTCTGATCATGGCTCCGGCGTACTGAGAAAACTTTCTACCCTGATGGTATTCAAGCGCTAGTGAAATGCTGGGATAAATGCATTAGTGTACCAGGGGATTATATAGAGAAATAAAGCTAGTTTTAACGTTCATAACTGTGTTCTTTTACTCTGCACCATCAGAAGTCCTGGTTTGTCTTGAACGCCACCTTGTATTTTTCACTTTCTTCGTTGGAATCTCACCAGGAGTTAACTAAAGTAATGCAGGGTGCAAAATATGAGCCTACAGGACTGCTTCGTTTTATAACGTAACGCTGTATAAAAAACACAGCAGTACAATAAGTGCATGACGGCATAAAAACGTCTTTAAGTGGCCCATGGAGTATTGTAGTAGTAGTAGGCAGATGTGGTGGGCTGATGCAGCTGTAACATATGAGGCATGTTAGTCGGCAGCTGTCAGTGGTTAATAGAATAGTGAGCAAAAATTATTTACTCCCTGCTGTGGAATGATTACATGCTGTAGTGGAGAGGGAGGATGATGCTGATTTGAATTAAATATATCTAATAGATAAGTGGGGTCAGTCGAGTTAAAACGATTAGATTTAAGACCTATATTTATGTGCTCGGGAGGTTAAACATGTGGCTGGAATAACTCGATGCACAAACTGGAGTAAGGGAATGCATGGAGGACTCGAGTGGTCTGGTATTGTGGTATCTGCGCAAGAGCTTTTCCATGTTCTCTAACTCTAAAGGAAACATACAAAACTACAGTTAAATAATCTGCAGCAGGATTATCGTTGAGAAACACGGTGCTGAAAATGTTTAGGTTAGTGCTGATTAAAAAGGTCAGGGATAATACAATCGTAAAAGGAAATACAGACCACTCATTTCATTATTTTAGTTTGTGCCTGTTGAAATTTTTGGGATATATTTTAAATATCTGAATGGATTCCCTGAAACATAAATAAAGGAATCGTTTATAAAAAAAAAATAAAAATAAAAAATAAAAAAAAAAACACATGCCCCAGACTAGAATAAAACTATCTACTGAAGACGAACACAGTAAATGTGTCGCACAGCAATTTAAAAGTAATGTGCTGCATGCAATACACTCCTGGGTTAATAAATGTGAATTTTCTTTTTGCCCAAAAAGGAAAAAAAAAAAAAAAAACTCTCTCGTTCATTTGGCTGCTGCTTTTGTCCAAAGCTACATACAATTGCAACAGGATACATCTATGCAGATAACGATTAAGGTCTTGCTCAAGGACCCAATCAGCGGCAGCGTGGAGATACAGGGATTTTACCTCAAAACCCTTTTTTTTTTTTTTTTTTTTTGATCAGTAGCCCAAAGCCACCCCCCACCCCAACTCCCCCCCTCCCTGTAGGGATCGAAACGCAAAAACGTTTACTCTGCATTACAAGGTCTTCTAGTTTATCCTGGAAGAACCCTATTAAAAAGCTTTTGCTTCATGGTCCATCTGCTATGGAAATGATAGAGAGTCATAAGCCTGAACCATTTATACTGCAATTTCCACAAGCGTTCAGAAACAAATATATAAAACAAAACAAAAACAAAAAACAGATCTCGAGTTATTAGATCCGTAGGAGGGGAAAAAAGCATTTCAGAGTCTGTTTATTTGTGGTCTCCTTCAAGTAAGTCCAATCAGGAAACCTCTGTACACTCAGTGGCACTTTATAGAAAAAAGAAGAAGAAAAAAAAAAAAAAACAGCTCCTTGTTGTGTCCCGGCTCCTTACATTAGCCCCTGAGCTTGCTGAGATTTGCGGTCCTCCAAGCATCTACACACCCACATGGATACTACCTCCGTGTTCCCGTCATCATATTGCGTGATAAATGGATGATCCTGTAAAAGACAAGAAGAAACAGAGTAATCACTTACTTTACACATACTGTTTTTTTTCTTCTTACTTTAAAATCTTTCTGCTTTACTGCAGAGCAGCAATTAATAAACACGAGAGCTGAGTTTGACCCTGATACCGGGGAACACTGTGACAAGGTGACTGGCAGGACTACTTTTCCTACATTCTACCCCTAAACAGGAAAATGATAAACCACCATGACAGAACACTCATTGCTTAAACTCAGCTTATTAACAGAGCATATGCTAAAAAAGCATCGTGTATGATTTAGTGGCTGTGCTGCTGTTACTTAAAGGCTTCTGTCTCCGCTGTGACCCTGCCACCGGCTGCCCAGTTACTGGGATTCCTGATTGGAGCTTTAGGCTTTGGAGATAAATTAGCAGTGACACTCGGTGCTGTTTAAATGAATGTGTCTTTCCTTATTACTCTGATGTAGTGATTCTGGCAGAGGCACCTGTGTACCGCTTAAACTACACGGGCAAATCCTAATTAAATAAGAGACAGAATTAAGGAGGAATTTAAAATGAAAGGCACGTCAAAGGGCATTTTAAAGGGTGTTGTTAAATGATTTGTGTTTTAACCATGAACACTTCTCCTCCCCTCTCCAGATGAAGTATTGGCTTCCTAACTGGAACTTATTTGTAATATAACGTTAAGTACATTGGGCTGTTCTGATGTACACTGCAAAATTCCCAAAGTGTTCAAATAACACCCTACAGTTCTTATACACATCCATTCGGACTCTCATAAAAGCGTTGGAAACTTGACTTATTAGTGAAATACTGAGATGATTATTATTTATTAGAATAATTGTGTAAAGTAACTAACAAGGGACGGATTCTGATTGTAATGATTTAAGTATTTTAGTGACTGCAGGCTTACAATATACAAAAGTAAAAAAAATAAAAATTAAAACGCTTCTTTTCTGAGTATGTAAGAGCAGTAAGAGTATGTTAGAAAATACATACCTTAAATATTTAATTTGAATTTACATGAACATTTTAATCAGCATGCAACCCTGTTCATGAGATAAACTTCAACCGATGTTTGATAGGATTTAAAACATGACTTTATGTGCTGTTTATTATAAAGATAATGATTACAGAAATTCAGGCTGTGAAATATGATAATATAATTACAATATCATAAGTTCTGGTTTAAAAAAAACAACAAAACAGATATACAATATATTTATATATCAAATATAAACTCTGAAACAAAAGAAACTAGAAAGCTGCTAGCAAACCGATAAATAACATGATGCATAGAGTATGAATCATACATATCAAACGTCTCATGATGTACAATTTTTTATAACATATTGCCCATACCATCAATTAACTTTTTTTTCCCTTCAATTTTCTTATGTTCCTATGTTATAAACCGAGGCCAACAGATTCCTCTACACCACGCCAGTCATTTGCAAACACCCCGTTTCTCCTTTTCTCACAGACACACAGTCTTGGTCTCTGCGAGGACAGAGCGGGACCATCAATCGTGCTGTCCTGCTAATGGTGAGCTCTGTGTGTGCCACAGTGAGGTTAATCACTCTCCTCTCTGGGTTGCGTTGAGGCCCGTCCTGAGGGCGAGCCGTAGCGAGCGCCCTTCTCATCAATCACCAGGCCCGGGCACAGCCTCGCCAGCCTACACCAGCTCCGGGCTCAGATATAGAGCAGTAATATGCAGCTGAACCCGGCACTATGCTGTGACCCTGCCAGGACGGACGAGGGTCTGACCACGTAGGGCGGCCTGTTTTTGACCCGACATGAAGAATAAGAGCACATTTGG